>BLKM01000431.1:477083-625620 GCA_013340265.1 Coptotermes formosanus | reverse complement strand
CCCCCCGTCTCTCTCTCTCCCCCTAGAGTTCCCTGTAACAGTTGGGTATCCTTTTTTGTGGACCCTAAGGACATTAGAGGTCTGAGTCTGGGGGCAATGTGGAACTTCTTTAGAAGGACAGGGCTATCATGACTCGGGCCTAGTAAGGGGGCACAAAGGGCCAGTTAACAAAGGCCTACATGTGTCGGGACAGTAAGGGCTGGACCCACACTTATTCATTTCATTTCCCTGTAACAGTTGTGGCAAGGAACAACAGATCACAATTTTTGTTTCTTTTTTTGTAGGAATCGAGTAAGGATGATGAAAGCCCTGCGAGCCTTGATCGCAGCTCCACAGAATAATCTGAAAGTCTTCAAGGTATGTTCATTTTTGTAATAGGTCTGAAGTATCTAAGCTGCATCATTTGATATCCTTCACAGCTGATGTCCCTCTGAGGCTGTCGGTTGTATAGTATTCTTAATAATTTCTTTTATTTTTCTAAGTTAACATTTGAGTATGTCATGAACATCTCACTTCTCATTGTAGTCATGTTGTGCATAAATGCCATGCCATTATGGCATATAGAGGAAGAAAATCTCCAGGGACTCTAAAGGCTGTTTTTTGTTTGATTAGGTTAAATATGTCACAGTTCATTTAATTTTCAGTATGTGCATTTCATTGTTCTGGTTATCTGGAAAGTTTCGTGAAGGCCAGGAGGGCCATGTAACAAAAAATAAGTTTGGGGAAATATTGTCACAGATTGTCAGTCGCAAAGAAACTTGGATATAGGGAATGAAGTCTAACACCTTTAAGCTTCGTTGAAAAAGGTTATGGTGGCTACGGCGGCAGTGATGGTGGTGAAGATGAAGATGAAGAGGACGACGACAACAACAATAATAATTCAGTATTATTTTACTGCTATTTTAAACCTTTTTATTTCTATTATTCTCACATTCTGACGCATTTTACGGTTCTTTATTACAAATTGCTATGAATACGTTATTAGGCTTTTCCTTTTTGTGATTTATTGTACCATGTTGTCAGTAACTCAGATTGTATAGCACTGAGTGGTAAAATGAAGAATTAATGGTGAATTGCGAAGGATGTGGAAGAAAGCAGCTGTGGCCTAATGTAGGTACCCTCTTGGCATTTGTCTGGAGGAACTGAGGAAGAACATGAAACGTGTCAGGATAAAAGATGACGTCGCATCTCCTGAATAAAAGTCCATGAGCAGTACTCTTGTGCCAACCCATTCAGTTGGCTTATATTTATATACATGCCCTGTAGCAGCAAGTTCTTGTGGAGCACAAATGGCTGAAATACGTGCTTATTTACATCACTGCTCACTCACTTTACAGCTCATGCTCTATGCTGGTGCTGCTGCCACTGCTACTAGTGCTACTACTGTTGTTCCTGCTGCCGCCACCACCAGCACCACCACCACCACCACCACTACTACTACAGTCTACCCTCTTCTCTCCAAAAATTCTCTGAATTTCCCATTCTATTCTCTGGCACCATCTGTTGGCAGCTGCGCCTTACTCTTTTTTCCCCCTTTCCATATAATTTGAATAGGTATTTTCCAGTATTTTTTATCTTCATTACACTTGTGTAGTGTCATACCTTCCTGCAAGTGACATTCCTGTTCATACTCAGTCCTTTACCACATACAAGTTTTTCTCTCCACTTCTTTGTTTCCGAACATTTTAATAATATACAGCATCCTCCTCCCCTGCACATGGGAGAAATCTTCTTCCTGTACTCATTCTTGACTTAAAAATCCCTGCTTTCAGCCATGTTTTTACACTTTTCCCATATCTTATGCAGCCATCATCAGTATATTCTCCAGTGAACAAGGGATTCTTACAGCTGACATCAGCAAATAAGTTTTGTTTTTGTATGTTGTCATACCTTTCTTTAATTATCTCACATGCCCAATTTATGTCATTTGATGATTTACTGTGCCAAATATATTCTAATCGCAATTTTTCTATTTCTTGCTTTAGTTTTTGTGCCAAACTCATCTTAAAATGAATTATCTGCCTTTCATAACAATTCCTCACGATATCTTTACTGTCCATGTTTAACAAGCACAACCACCACTTCGTTGTCACGCACAATGCCTTCTGACTTCTGCTGTCTCATCCTAATTCTAGTTCTGTCACCCTCTTGGTTGTAGATCTGAACATCCTTCGTATTTTATTACAGAACCTACCATGTGCTTTGTCAGTTGCATTTGACCCCTCCTCAAGGCCCCACATCTACCCACCATTCATAATTCCAAACTCTGATTATGTATTTCATTATTTTGTGTATGCAGGAAAGGTAATGTGGCCTATACACTATGTAAGTATGAGGATTTTCCAAGAATTTTTAACTGTGGCATGAGGTGGAGGTGAATGGTCATCTTCATACTTTGTCTGTTTCACTCCGAAGGAAAAGAACCTCCACCCAAGTATCATATCGGTTCAAGACTGTCTTTTGTTTTCAGGATGGCGTTCTTATGTATGGAGAGGGAGCATGCTGTGACTTACCCACTGTGCTGCAGAATTGGTTCTGTGATCCGTTAGAGCCTCTTGAAGCAACCGATATCCCTAGGTGTGTCATGATTGTCTTCACTCTTTACTGCTTTCAGATGTGCATATTCCACATTAACCCTCTAAAGACAAAGCATATCTGTTTTATATAAGGACTCAGTGCGTACCGCACTGTAAACACTGTCCACTTCGGTTATAGAAACCAATCTCTTAATGTTTTATAAGGCAAAAGTTGCTGTTTGTTCTGAGATCTGTACAAAACACATAAACGCAATGTGGGCACCACATAGAATGTTTTAATGTTAAACCTGGTCGTATGTAAAGTTACCGCTAGGCTTTAAAAAGTTAACTGACTGTGCAACCTTGCCTTTTACATGTAGATTTATTGTGTTTGTTGTTATGTTCTTGTCTTTTTCTCTGTTAATGCAGTACTTTTATGATCTTACACTAAGTGTTTCTTCTTTCTTTACCGTCATATCATTCATTGGACATGAACATGAACACCATCTTCAGTACTGAGTTTGCACTAATGCAGCTTGTCATCATGCCTTCATGCATGTTGATAGCATGTTGTGCATATCCATTTCATGGGTTTGTTGTCACAGGATTATGGTCTTCCAGTCACTAGAGCTGGTAAGAGTCTGTAATGCTTGTAACTTCCACTGGGGTTTATGACAATGTGTTGCCTGAACCTGTTATTTTGCTCACAGTGTCACAGCCATTATTTTAGAATATCAAGGGAAGTTCTAGCTGTTACTGTCATGATGGATGAACAAAGCACAAGCAACAGCCTACCTGAAACAAGGCAGGAACTTACAGAGAAATTTATAAAATCATTGTATACTGTAAATATGATCCATACAATAAGACTGCAAAATTTAAATTTATGCCAACCAACTTAAAACAGGAAGTAATGTTTTATATTTATCCTGTAGACACTTTTTTTTATTTCTTTTAGGTTCAGTTCTTATGTAAGCCACAGGTACTGTAGATATTTGTGGTTTATACACTTTTAACCCTACTGTTTTTAATAATAAATGAATGCTGTCATGTCAAGAAGGAATGTGCGTGTGTGTGTGCACGCGCGTGTGCATGTGCTCTTTGTGAAGGGTTTTTTTGTATGAAGGAGCATGTTTTATGTAACAGTTGAGTCACATACTGTAACATTGTGGTTGCTGTGAAGTGTTTCTTTAACATTTCCTTTAACCCCTTTCCATTCTTAATATCGTCAAATATAGCAAAATAAAATGTTCCCTGTCAAACTGAGCATTTTAAAACCTGGCATGTCGAGGGGATTTGAATTAACTGTTGTCACAGCAGTTAGATACATATAGCGAAATTAAATGTTGTGTGAAAGGATTAAATTACATGATCTGAAATACCATGTACAGTTGCATGTGTTATGGTGATGGTTTCTTTTCTTTCCAGGTTAGTGGACAAACTTTGTTGCCTGCTGTTGGAAGCACTGACTCGTGATCTCACGGGACGTGATAGGCTGAGTGATAGTGAGACTGACACAGAGAGTGACAGTGACATTGCATTGTGGGAAAGGGGTTGCTGTGGCCCTCAGAATTCCAGTGCTTTACCAACTGGCTATGGATGCAATAGTCATTGTAGAGTGCCTGGTCTGATGGATCGAATTCCAGCATCACTGGTTGCAGCAGTGACCCCACTTTTGCCAGCACCACCCTGTGACTGGAATGCCCAGCCTCTTCCTGTCGACTGCATCCTTGCCCGTATCCTTCGTGTTCAGAGGCTGGAGCAGACTGGAGCAGATCGAGTTTATGAAGCATACAGGGCTATGACACATGCACCACTCTGTGATTATGGATATGTTGCTGGTATGTTGGGTGCAAGAACTGATGGTGGAACTGGACTTTCCTCTCTTCATCACTATTTGCTTGCCACAACAGCTAAGGACTGCTCAATCATGCTGGCCTTCCAGCGTCTACCTGACTATGACTGCAGGTGTGTGGTATACTGCCATTACTTTATTTTACGTGGTAAAGGGTGTGCAATCTGTTTATTACCTTTGTATTAAGTGTCTGGGGTAAAGTTCAAAAAAATGTCAGTCAAGACAGGTGGCCCACAGGCGAAGGGGGAATCTGGGACATCCCAAGCATGTGGCTATGTGAATGCTTGTGTAATGAGAGTGTTGTGTGCACTGTGAAGAAAGATAGACTAGAATATTTGAAAGTTAAAGTAGATGATTATGTTATCTACTGCCTGCTGGGTAGTTTCTTTAGTACTTTTCCTTTCAAAAGAAAATTTGCTGAACCCTTGGTTCTCAAGCACATCACTTACTGTAGATGTTCTCCCCATAAATCATTTCAGTAATTGAGACATTTTAGTATACATAACATTTTGCCCAAATTGCTACTTTAACCAAGAATTTATTTGATGGTAAATGTAAGCAGTACAGTATTAAAAGAAATACGCTGCTACTGTTACCAGCCTGAGCACTGTGAAAACAAGTGATAGCGTCGTATCAAGTATATTGCAATTCTTGTGCACAGAAAAAGACAGTGGTGTAGAAAAGGCGCCCCCCCCCCCCACCCCAGGTAGACCCCACAACACAGGGGGCCCCCCATGCATACAAAATACTGAAATTTGTTTTTGGTCTTTCAGACTGTATTCTGTTGTGACAGAAGGCAGTATTCTGGATTTCTTGTATGAGACCTGGGAGTAACTTCGCTAATAATTACAGGAGGGGGCAATTATTGGATTGTGGGCCACACCCAACCATTTATCTATGCCACTGCACGAGAGACTGGTTAATAACGGAGTTTATTGCTGACAGTTGAGACAGAAATCACATATTAGAATCTTTTCCAACCCAGTTGGTGAAAAAGGCTCATTTAGACATGTTTGTGATCAGTGGAGATCTGTGAGGTACTTTGTTTGAGACTAGCCAGGTAGAGTGAGGAGTTTTCTACATATTTTGTTTTCCTGATTGTGAGCGGTAATACATCATGATCCATTATTGTCAGGGCGGGTAATGTCATATGTGCAAGCATCATTTGTGACAGCAGCATATGAACTGGTGTGCATAAACCTTACAGGGTTTTGAATTTTTGTGTTACGGAAGGTGTAGATTCCCCCACCATACACATATTAATTCTCGATAAATTTAGAGCTTGTATGATTTTGGTGACAGAAAGTAACATAGAAACTTTGGCATTAATTGTGCCTGTGTATCTAATTTAGATTGTACTAATGATGTAATTGTGGTTAATTTCAGAATTTGGAATCATATTCCTGCCCACCATGTGGTTCGGGACTCTGACGGTTATAGTTATGTGATGAATGTTGGAGTTACAGACCTTGATCCCAAGCCTTTGTCATGCATTGAGAAGCATCGTAAGCGAGACAATGAAGTTCTGACAGCTTGCCTAGAGCTCTTGAGGCCTCAGACAGGGAGTGAAAGTGAATCAGTTTCCTGAGTGGGCTTATTTTGTCATTTGATTCACAGTGGTGTCCAACCTCATTCTTACCACATGCCTCTTTCTGCAGGCCAAAAATATGATGTGCCACTGAGTCAAGAGTACTAATAAACCTTCACAGCAACTAACACGTAAATTCACATATTAAACTTCCAATACCTTCTACCCCAACCCCAAAAAATTGTAAAGAAAGCAAGAAGGTTTATTTTTGATATCATCAGGTCATTTGTTGCATGTTAGAATGTATGCACCAAATATTTAAGTTAGAAAGAAAGCTAAATCTTGTTTTTGTCAAAAGTATTCATGTGTCAGATGCAGGGCCTTGCTGTGCCATGCATGTTTTGGCTGGGAGGCCCGAGGGAAAGAGACCACTTGGAAGACCTAGACATAGATGGGAAAATAATATTACAATGAATGTAGGTATGTAGTGGATTGACTTGGCTCAGGATAGGGACAGGTGGCGGACTCTTGTGAATGCAGTAATGAATGTTCAGGTGCCGTAAATGCAGGGAATTTCTTGCATAGCTGAGGATGTGTCGGCTTCTCAGGAAGTAATGGTCCACAGAGCCGGTTAATTAGCTGTGCCATGCATGGCATGGGTTGAGCGCCACTGCTGTCATTTTTCAAATATTATAAAGGATGTGTGAAACGTGAGTGGAAACATATCTTTATTCAAAATTAACAACAAAATTAGTGTAAATCTGTGAATATTTTCAATATTGTGTGCTGTGCCTATAAAGAATGTTTAATAATAACACTGCCAAGTTTTAATTAAGGGTTTTGAAAATGCCAGTGTCTTTAGATTCATAGACAGATGTTACTGTTTTATTTGTCCAGGGTTTATTAAAGATAATTCACCAAATATTTAAGCATCATGTGATGTCAAGACGCTGCATATGACAGGATTTAGCAGGCCTAATAAAGCTACAGTTTACATTTTCTTATTTTAAGAGTACATATTACTATACTTGGTTTAATGTGTGTCTCTCTGTGTATGTGTACTGGAAAATCGGTCCCTTACGGGTGAATTGTCAGGAAGGAAAATAGGGTTCAGACCTCAGAACTTGACATATTTTTGTATTTTTGATTTGTAGAGGTGGTACCATTTTCTGTTATGACATTATGTTGTGTTGAGCAGGGTTCACCCTGAGCATTAAATCTGCCAATTTACATGAAGTGTTGAAATATTGGCTCGACATGATACAGTGTTGGTATCCAAACCCAAAAAATACAGATGACATTTCTGCATTTATTTCTGTATACTAAGTTCCCAATTTTAGTTTTGAATCTTCAATTACTGTTTGGACTAGAGAGCGGTCAGTATTATTAAGTAGTATTTTCCCCTTATTCAGGAAAAAGCAGAAAAGTAGTGTCACATGAAACAATTTTGTATATTGGGTAAGGCACTGCTGAGGAATGTTTATCTACGCTAGGCACTGGTATTGTAACTTTTCTTTTTTGTTCCTTCTCCCTCCCATATTGGGCTAAAACATGCAAAGAAGTCCTTGTCAACAAATCACTGTCCATGATTTGAATTAGAAGATGTATATTCAAGATATAAGTTTTTGTGCATTACTGTAGAAGAATGCAGTCACTATTGTTACAACATAGCTCAGACTAGAATACAACGAGGCTCAGACTAGAATCAGTAGGCCAGCCTGGTTCTTACTGCACTGTACACAACGTATGACATCGAAATATTGCACCTCCTGACTGTAGAAAGTTTAGAAGTTGTGTCAGCGTTAGTTTAGTTCACATGATATTGAAAAATATTTTTGTTGCTGCCACATTCCTACTAAGCTCTGTCCCAAGGATCTGTGTGGGATGCTGCACAGGTCGTTCATTTTTGCTTCATATTTGTTCGCTGTACTTGCAAACAAAGCTGTCATGTTTTGTTGCTGTCATGTGTCCGGATGCACTGGTGTGACTACAACTGGACATTTGAGACTTAGTGCATTCTTTCAGAAGTGTTATGATACACTGGTTCATTGAAGGGCGTATGTTAATAACGAGAAGTCATGTAGTTCGCATGACATCCGCAGTGTGGGTTGTGTACACAGTGTTATATGAGGATGATCAGAACTTCTGTTTTGTCTCTTCTGTTGTCTGGTGGTTTGTGTTTCTGCTTCAGGATTTAAGGATTGGTGGTTGAAATCTGTGTGGATTCTGTCATTTCCAGCACTGTATGCACATCTAATGTTGAGAGGTATGGAGTTGGGAAGGTGGTGGTGGTAGTTTGTGGTGCAAGGCAGAGATGTCTACGAACAGGCTGTGAAGATGCTATTATTCATTCATTTTGTGTGTAAGGGGACAGTTTTAGTGGTTCAGTTGCTCTTACAGTTCTGTGTGTATATAGGTGACTGGCCAATTCTACAGTAGATCCAGTTTTCAGTCAAGGCATTTGCAATGTAAACATTTTGCATCTCACTCCTAAAGAATACAAATTCCAACACTGGGAATCATAATTTTATATTTTTTAAATGTAATTTTTTTTACAAATGTATAAGAATGTGACTGTCATGTGGCATGCAATAGGAGTGTGTGTCACACACTTCATATGACTGCTAAGACATGCTGTAATACAAATAAATGAATACAAGCATACGTACGTATGTATACACACATACACTGCACTGAAGCCAGTTACTTGGGTGTTTCTGCACAGGCAGGTTATTGTTTTAAACTCATTTATTCATCCTGTGGAACATTGTACAATTGATGTACCCTAGAATATGCCACTTGTTTAGACATGAAGTATCATAAGGGGATGCACCTACCACCGTCACAGCATGTTGATAATTATAAATTATCAAAATTCAATAATAAAAGTTCTATGCTTTTGCATGCAGTAAATGTTTTGTACTGTATATTTTAAAGTGTGTGTTTTTATAACTTAATCTGCTTTCAGTTTCAAACTATATTTTGTGATTATGTTTTGTTTTTCCTTTCCATTGATGACTTTGTTTTCATTAGAGGTATTTGTTTTTCAGCATTCCCCATGTTTAGTGTCATTTCCCTAACATACGAGCTTTCCGTTTCCAGTATGTGTATATGGTTGCTGTATGAGTTGGTGTCTCCATCAGTATGGATTCAGATTTTAATCTTGCATCCTTTATGAGTCCTGGTTTGTGTTTATTGATGTGTGACGTTGGGGTTGCAAGCGAATGAAGGGTTCACAGAGGACAGACACAGATTTCAACAGTCCTCTTGCTGATTTGTTCTTTGGACCCATACACTCAGGAGCATCAGGCTGCTTCTATACATGTTACTGGCGAAATAAATACCCCTGTGTATCTGTGTGAAGGCGGCCACATAGACGCGCCCTTTTTTTTTTGGCTAAGTTATTGCCCTCAGATATGCCAAGTTATTCATGTGTTTAACAGTGGCCACACACGCAACCATGTACAATTGTGTATAATGGGTCCGCAAATTTAAAAAAAAAATGTAAGAGCCACCTCAAAGGTTTTAAGTGCCGTGAAAGTTGACACAAAGGAAGTTCCATATGTGAGGTACCCCGTATAAAATGTAGTACTCCATATCAATAAGAGCCTGCGCGTAATGAAGGACAAATTACTTTTTTGGCCAAAATGGTTCTTCGTCCCTGTATCGACTACCATTGAATTGGGGCGACTCAAACATCATACGTGATACTCCCTGCACATGCACTAGAACCACTACAAGTTTGGTCGACATCAGTCAGTCACGAAGGGCACTTTACTCTTGTGGCCGAAACAGTTTTCCCTCCCGATCTCGACTACCATTACATCGCGGCGAGTCAAACATCGTAACTGGCACTCCCTGCACACGCACACGAATCACTGCAAGTTTGGTCGAAATCGGTCAGTAAAGAAGCACGCTTTACTCTTATGGCCAAAACCGTTTTTCGTCCCTATCTCGAGTACCATTACATCGGCGCGACTCAAACGTCACAGTGGCACTGCCTACATAGCATTAAAAACAACGCACGTTTGGTCGAAACCGGTCAGTAACAAAGGGCACTTTACTCTTGTGGACGAAACAGTTTTTCTTCACTATCTCGACTACCATATCATCGGGGCGACTCAAACGTCACATGTGGCTCTCCCTGCACACGCACTACAAACACCGCCAAGTTTGGTCAACATCGATCAGTAACGAAGGACACTTTACTGGCCGAAGTAGATTTTCCTCCTTATCTCGACTACTGTTACATCGCGGCGAATCAAACGTCTCACGTGGCACTCCCAACACACGCACTACAACCGGCGCAAGATTCGTCGAAACCAGCCAGTAACAAACAGCATTTTACTCCCGTGGCCGAAACGGTTTTTCGTCCCTATCTCAACAACCATTGCATTGGCGCGACTCAAACGTCACTCGGTGCACTGCCCACACATGCCCAGCAACCAGCGCAAGTTTGTTCGAAATAGGTCAGTAACGAAGGGCACTTTACTCTTGTGGCTCAAACAATTTTTATTCCTATCTCGAATACCATTGCCTCGGGGCGACCCAAACGTAATATGTGGCACTCCCTACACACTTGCTATAAACAGCGCTAGATTCGTCCAAATCGAAAAGTAACGAAGGGCACTTGACTATTGTGGCCGAAACAGTTTTTCGTCCCTGTCTCGACTACCATTGCACCGCGGTGACTCAAACGTCATATGTGGCACTCCCTACACACGCACTACAACTAGCGATGGTTTCGTCGAAATCGGTCACTAAGGAAGGGCAATTTACTCTTGACGCCGAAACAGTTTTTCGTCCGTATTCCCCTCGTATTGCAGTGGGGTGACTGAAATATACCACATGACACTCCCTGCGCGTGCGTTACGTGCAATGCAAATAACGTTGAAATCGGCCAGTAATGAAGGGAGCTTTACTCTTGAGGCGGAAACTGTGTTTCGTCCTAGCTTCCCTCGCATTGCAGCTGCATGACTGAAAAATTCCACATGGCACTCCCTGCGCATGCACTACAAGCAGTGCAAGAAACGTTGACGCCGCTGAGTAATGAAGGGCACTTTAATCTTGAGGCCAAAACAGTTTTTTGCCTGTATCTCCCCTCGCATTGCAGTGGCGTGAATGAAAAATTCCACATGGGACAACCTGCGCATGCGCTACAAACAGTGCGCGTTACGTTAACGGCGCTCAGTAATGAAGGGCACTTTACTTTTGAGGCCAAAACAGTTTTTCGTCCGTATGTCCCCTCGCATTGCAGTGGGATGACTGAAATAGGCCTCGTGGCACTCCCTGCGCATGCGTTACGTGCAGTGCAAGTTACGTTAGAATAGGTCAGTAATGTAGGGAGCCTTACTCTTTGAGGCCGAAACAGTTTTTCGTCCATATCTTCCCTCGCATTGCAGTGGCGTAACTGAAAAGTTCCACATGGAACACACTGCGCATGCGCCACAAGCAGTGCAAGTTACGTTGACGCCGCTTCGTAATGAAGGGTACTTCACTCTTGAGGCCAAAACAGTTTTTCGTCCGTATCTCCCTTCGCGTTGCAGAGGGGTGATTCAAATATGCAACATGACACTCCCTGCGCATGTGTTACATGATGTGCAATTTAGGTTGAAGTCGGTCAGTAATGAAGGGCACTTTACTCTTGAAGCCAAGCAGTTTTTCGCCCTGTCTCCCCTAGCATTGCAGTGGGCTGACTGAAAATGGTCACATGGCACTCCCTGCACATGCGCTAGAAGTTGTGGAAGTTAGGTTGAAGTCGGTCAATAATGAAGGTCACTTTACTCTGCAGGTCGAAACAGTTTTTCGTCCGCATCTCCTATCGCCTTGCAGTGGGGCGACTGAAGTATGCGACATGGCACTCCATGCGCGTGCGTTACGTGCCGTGCAAGTTAGGTTGAAATCGGTCAGTAATGAAGGGCGCTTTAGTCTTGAGGCCGAAACAGTTTTTCCTCCTTATCTCCCGTCGCAGTGCAGTGCTTTGACTGAAATATGCCACATGGCAGTCACTGCGCATTGTTACATGCAGTGCAAGTTAGGTTGAAATCGGTCAGTAATGAAGGACACTTTACTCTTGAGGCCGAAACAGTTATTCGTCCGTATCTCCCCTCGCATTGCAGTGGCGTGACTGAAAAATTCCACGTTGCGCTCTCTGCGCATGCGCTACAAGCAGCGCAATTTACATTGACGCCGATCAGTAATGAAGGGCACTTTACTCTTGAGGCCAAAACAGTTTCTCCTCCGTATCTCCCCTCCCATTGCAGTAGGGTGACTCAATATGCCACATGGCACTCCCTGCGCATGCGTTACGTGCAGTGCAAGTTAGATTGTAATCGCTGTGTAATGAAGGGCGCTTTACTCTTTAGGTCGAAACAGTTTTTCATCCATATCTCCCCTCACATTTCGGTGGTGTGAATGAAATGTGAAACGTGGTACTCCCTGCGTACACGTTACTTGCAGTGCAAGTTAGATTGACATCGGTCCTTAGCGAAAGGCACTTTACTCTTGCGGCCGAAACAGTCCTTCGTCCGTATCTCTACTCGCATTGCAGTGATGTGACTGAAGTATGTCACATGGCACTCACTAAGCACGCTGTGCAAGTTTGATTGAAATCGGTCAGTAATGAAAGGCACTTTACTCTAGAGGCCGAAACAGGCTTTCGTCCGTATTTCCACTCTCATTGCAGTGGGGTGATTCAAATATGCCACATGGGACTCCCTGCGCATGCGTCACGTGCAATGCAAGTTACGTTGAAATCGGTGAGTAACGAGTGGCTCTTTAGTCTTGAGGACGAAACAGTTTTTCGTCCGTATGTCGCCTCGCATTGCTGCGGTGTGACTGGAAGATCAAAGGTGGCTTCCCCTCGTATGCGCTAGAAGCAATGCAAATTGGTTGAAGTAGGTCAGTAATGAAATGCACTTTACTCATGATGTGGAAAGGTTCTTCGTCCCTATGTTGCTTCGGATTGCAGCGGTGTGTCTGAAACATCACACTTGGCACTGCGTGCGCATGCTGTACAAGGTGGTGAAGGTTGCTTGAAATGTCAGTAACATGATCTGTGGTCAGTAACGAACGTCCCTTTATTAGGTTTTGAATTGTGGTCGGGGTATGTACTTCAGATCAGATGGTGTGTGCTAATGAGTCTGTTGTAGCGTTATATATGAGCCATGCCAATTTCATCTTGTCAACGGTTATCGCGCTGTTATATAACCCGTGGCACTTCACTCCTTGCTCTAATGGTTGGTGAGCCTGTTGATCAATGAAAAGTTGGCCATGTTGTCGGTGTGGTTGTGAGGTTGGGTATATTTTAAATCATTTAATAGCCTAAGGCTTAATATATTGTCTTTTGTGCAGTATGAGTGACATTAGCGGATAGTACGTT
The DNA here is from genome assembly GCA_013340265.1 of Coptotermes formosanus. NCBI lineage: Eukaryota > Metazoa > Arthropoda > Insecta > Blattodea > Rhinotermitidae > Coptotermes > Coptotermes formosanus. Next base: position 612,340 of record BLKM01000431.1, on the reverse strand, counting down.
TGAATATTATGTACAGATAAGGTGTACGAAGTGGGTATAGAATGACTGTTTATCAATGTGGATTACCTCCTGCCGAGGTGTAGCTATGTTAGGTGAGTGCACGTGTACCTGTAAAGGTTGTATACTGTATTTACTTGAATATGCGGAAATATTGTTGCCGTGCTGCTTCATGTTGAACATGGGGTGGCCTTACAATCGGGCAAAAAGTACATGTTCTGTATACAAATTACAAGTGAGGTCATACGTGGCACTTTAGCTTTGTGGTTAATGGGGTCCCCTGTGAAAAGGTATGTCATTATTGTTGTAGTATATAAGGAAAGCAATGATATTGTGGCATAGACATTACTACAAAAAAAACTGTAAATATAACTTTTTTTGGACCTGCACCTAGTTTCTGAGGCCTGAAAGCATGCCTGGCACACACAACGTTTGGCATGTGAGATTTCAAGTGTTTTTGATCTTCAAACACCCCGTCTTCAGTTTTAAACTTTGAGAGTTTTGAGATAACGGTGACATCGGAAGTTCTGTTTGAGGTGTCTGTGAAGATTACAGTACTGTGATGTTTGAGTCCATCTTGTGTTGTAGCTAGTGACCAACATTTCAGAGGAACCTGCTACATCATTAAGATGGACACTATAGAAATACACTCACAAACAAGGCATTCATGATTTGTTGCCACTTCAGTAGCCAGTACTATCTGCTGAACTTTGCGGGGGGTGGTTTGGCTTGCAGCAGTAATGGTTGTTCATTGCCAGACCTGCTAGTGACTTAATACAGATACACAGTGGATTCAAATATGGTTGCAGATTATGTAACTTTGTTTGTAAGACTTTTACTCAATTGTAAATGCTTTTAAACGTGGCACTGGGACAAAATTGACCGGACATTTTGGGTGGTGGCATGCTGCACCTGCTTCCAGGGATGAAAAGATTGAATTATGAATGCTTTGTTGCCTAGAGTCATGGAGACACATCAGTGAAACAATGTCTGTTCTAAATGTTTTAGAATCTTGTGGTTTTGGCTGACTGACTGAGAAGCATGCAGTAAGTCCCAGTGTGCACTTATCTTGAGGAGTGTATCATCATAAGACCAGGATGGGAGTGCCCAGTGGACCCAGTGCCCCATCTAGTGCAGTTTGACTGAAGGATGTTAGACCCTGTTGTCTGGGTACACAGATCATTTCCTTTGTCTCTGTGTGTAACCACTCATGAGGCATCTCTTGTATCAGAGGTGTGTATCATAAGACAGAGTTGCCAGTTGTGTGACACATTGCCTGGAAATTGAGAATCACATGGTTTTTCGTGCATTTTGGATTTCACATTCAACAGATTATTGGCAACAGCAGTAGCTAGAAAGGAGCATCAAGACAGGCTCTAAGGGTCACGCAGTTTCGTGTTCAGTGAGTATAAGGGGTAAAGTGGCAGGGGCATGAAGGCAACCATGTGTGTCTGGTGCCAATACTAAGAATATGTTGAGCCCTACACTGCTACTCCCGCTTGTACATTCATGGTGTGATGCTTCATTCAGCACAGGGATAGTCTTATTTACAAATACAGTGAAACCCTTTTAAGAAAATTTTGTAAATTCCAAGAAAATCCTACTTCTTAAGCGGGAAATTTCTTAAAAGGGTAATTTTAATGAAATGGGAGAATTTTGATGCTTTTTTATCCTGACTTCTTAGGCAGGAAATTTTCTTAACCGGGTTTTTCTTAAGTGAGTTTCACTGTAGCGTTTGATGTGAACAGGCTGTTGGGATGATTGTAATCTTATGTTTTTTAATACAGCATAGCTGCGATTTCAGAGGAACACACTGACACCATTTTCAGAGTGATTTAGGTTTGTTCAGGTGACCATTTTAACAACAACCGCCATTAAGAGCAGAAAATAATGTACAGTATTTTTACAGGCAGCAGTGACAGGATGCTATTCCAAGTGATAATGAATGAGACTGCATTTATGGCCTCTGCACATCCTCTTCTGGGAGCCCACTGGGATTGGATTTGGGAAGAAAGATGTGTGAAAATGATCACCTTGTGTAACGTCATGCCGTGTGGTCTGGCAGAGGTATCGTTACGTAGGACCCTGCTGCCTTCATCTTGTACCCTGATGGTGGCAGAAAGTCTCTCTAGCAACAGTGATACCCCTCTGCCAGACTACATGGCATCACACACCAGAAGGTTGTGATCTTCATTAGACTGTCAGACTTCATGAGATGCAGGCAGTTCACCTCCACCGTGCACATCGCCTAGAATGGGTGGACCGTCTAGTCAAGGTGTGAGTCATGGCAGGAGCTGGGGTGTGTTGTTAGGAAGCTGAAAGTCAGTGTTTTTTCAGCTTTGTCATTAAAGTTGGACACTATAGAAATATACTTACAAAGAAGGCAATCATGATTTGTCATAAGTTCAGTATCCAGTAGAACCCTGTGAGCCTGGGTGGTTGGGGGGGGAGGGGGGGTTATTTGGCTTGCAGTAGTAATGGTTGGTCATTGCCTGACCTGGTAGTGACTGGTGAAAGCCCCACTTATTAAATTGAAGTTGCACATAGTGTTTGTGGCATGATGTTTTTGGATTAATACCAAGCCCTCTACTTAGCACAAATGACTGCAGATACGCAGTAGATTGAAATATCATTGGGGGTTGTGTAATTTTCTTTGCAAGAGTTGTACGTCATTGTAAGTGCTTCTAAGCATGGCATTGGGACAAAATTGGAGACATTTTGGGAGGTGGCATGCTGTGTCCTCCTCCAGGGTTGAAAAGATTGAATTATGAATGTGAAATATGTACACTTTATTGCCGACAGTCACAGACACACATCAGTGACACTGTGTGTGTTCTGAATGTTTTAGAATCTTGTGGATTTGGCTGACTGAGGAGCATCCAGGAAGTCCCAGTGTGCACCTATCCTGAGGAGCTTATCGTCTTAAGACCAAGACAGGAGTGCCCAGCGGACCCAGTGCCCCATCCAGTGCAGTATGAGTAAAGGATGTTAGATTCTGTTGTCTGGATGCACGGATCATTGCCTTCATCTTTCTATGTAACCACTAATGAGGAGTCTGTGTATCAGGGGTGTGTATCATGTGACAGAGTTGCCAGTTGTGTGATGCATTGCTTCAATATTCAGAATCAGCTGGTTTTCTTTGAATTTTGCATTTCACATTCCGTAGATTATTGGCAACAGCAGTAACTAGAGCAGGGCATCCTGACAGGCTCTGAGGCTCACACAATTTCCTGTTCAGTCAGTACATGAGGTAATGTGCCAGGGGCATGAAGGCAACCACTTGTTTCTGGTGCAGATATTAAGAATATGTTGAGCCCTATGTTGCTACTCCCTCTTGGACGTTCATTGGCTTGATGTTTCATTCCGCACAGGGATTGTGTTATTTACAATTAATGTTTGGTATTAACAAGTTGTTCAGATGATTGTAACCTTCTGGTTTTTACACTGCATGGGTGCCATTTGAGAGGAACATACTGCCACCATCTTCAGAGTGACGTAGTTTTTTTCAGGTCACCATAATGTTGACAACTGCCATTGAGACATGAAAATAATGTACGTTATTTTTACAGGCAACAGTGACAGGATGCCATTCCAAGTGATGACGAATCAGACTGCAGTTGTGGCCTCTGCACATCCTCTTCTGGGAGCCCAGTGAGATTGGACTTGGGAAGAAAGATACACGAAGATGATTACCTTGCAGAATGTAACACCACGTAGTGTGGCAGAGAGGTATCATTAGGTTCTAGGCTGCTGCCTTCGTCTTCTGCCCTGATGGTGGAGGAAAGTCTCTTTTGAACACTGATACCTTTAAGCCAGACTACGTGGCGTCACACACCAAAAGACTGATCCTCATTAGACTGTCAGATCTCACAAGATGCAGAAGTTCACCTCCATTGTGCACGTCGTTCATAATGGATGGACTGTCCAGCCAAGGTGTGTGTCATGTTAGGAGTTGCGATATGTGGTGTGGTGTGTTGTTAGGAAACTGAAACTCAGTGTATCACCAGCTTTGTCATTAATTTGGATACCATATTACCCTTCTTTTTTACAATATGATTGAAATATGAAATGCAAAAATCAAACACATCTGTTTCAATCAACAGGATCTTTGAAGCTGATATGTGTTTTCTCTTTGCAGGTTATGGGAAGCAGGGCGTCATAACAAATGGCCAGCAGAGTGCCATTCTTCTGGAATGTAACGCCACGTAGTCTGGGAGAGAGTGGCAGGTTGGGACTCCAGTGAACAAATTTTTTTCAGCTCCCCCCAGTCAAGGGTGGCCTGGCTAAAAATCATTAACACTAAATCGGGAAGACTGACGCTCAATTGCAGAGTTACTTCTACTTGTTCTAAAGGGGTTAATTTGTACAGGCATAAAATAATTATACTAGTGAGAACTACAAAAACATACACAACATAGTCAGGCCTGCAACCCTTTTCTGAACTGCCAGGCCCCACTTATTTCCATTGGCTTAGCCCCAGGTCATTGGCACTAGAGAGATGTATCATGCAGCAGCATACTGCCTTTGTCTGCCAGACTGCACAGCGTCACACACCAGCAGACTGTCATCTTCATTAGACTGTCAGATGTCACAAGCTGCAGGAACTTCACCTCCACTGTGCACATCACCTGTAACGGATGGACCGCCTAGTGAAGGTCTGTGTGATGTGAGTAGTTCGGTTGCGTGTTGTTAGGAAACTGAAACTCAGTGTATCGTCACCTTCATCATTAATTTTGACACTACAGAAACATGCTTACAAACAAGATGATCATGAGTTGTTGCCAATTTGTTAGCCAGTTCAAACCTGTGACCCTGGAGGAGGTTTGGAAATTGGCTTGCAGTGACAATGGTTGTTCATTGTTACACCTGCTAGTGACTGTTGAAAGCCCTTAGTATTAAATGGAAGTTGCATATAGTGTCCCTGGCCTGATGTTTTTGGATTAATAGCCCTGTACATAGTACATGTGATTGTAGATACAAATATCATTGGAGAGTATGTAATTCTCTTCGTAAGACTTATACTTCATTGTAAATGCTTTTAACTGTGGCATTGGGACAAAACTGAACTGATATTTTGGGGGATGGCATGCTGCATCCACCTCCAGGGTTGAAAAGATTGAATTACGAATGCTTTATTGCCTACAGTCATGGAGACACATCAGTGAAGCAATGCCTGTTGTAAATGTTTTAGAATCTTGTGGTTTTCACTGACTGAGGCACATCAAGGAAGTCCCAATGTGCATCTATTCTGAGGAGCTTATCATCTTAAGACCAAGACACGAGTCCCAGTGGGCCCACGACCCCATCCAGTGCAATTCGACTGACGGATGTTAGATGCTGTTGTCTGGGTACACAGATTATTTCCTTCGTCTCTCTGTGTAACCACTAATGAGGAGTTCCTGCATCAGAGGTGTGTATCATGTGACAGAATTGCCAGTTGTGTGACACATTGCTTGGAAATTCAGAAACAGGTGGTTTTTCTTGAATCTTGTGTGCTCACTGTCTAATACACTTGCTACAAAATTTTCTTGGTAAGTAATTGCATTGCACATTCCACAGGTCATTGCCAACAACCAGATGTAAACAGAGTTGGAAATTCTGTAAGCCTGCACGTAATTGTTATTCTGATGTCTACCGAGCCCTCTATTCAGGAGGTGCATAAAATGACCAGTTCTCGTTACTCACCTCTACCTTGTGCCAAGGTTAAGAATGTGTAAAGTGTAAAGAAATAAACTATCAATCACAGTAAAACATTTTATTTTTTTAGAGATTTATTATGTTTTGCAACATGTTTCGGCTAACTTGGGCATCTTCCAATAATACAACTGCGTACAGAATATGTGAGAAGTGCTGGTATTTTATATGAAAAATGAGATATCATTTCCTTTTTGTAATACTTTATAATTATCTCCCAAAGTTGTATTCCATCAAGATGGCTAAGCTGGCCAAAGCATGTAAAATGCACTAAATCTCTGAAAAAATAAAAAGTTTTGACATGATTGACGGTTTATTTCTTTACAATTTATATATTATCACAACGGAACGTTTAAGAATGTTCTATGGCGTGGAACAGAACTCGGCACAGGAACGGTTTTAACTCTGACAGTAGAATGACTATTAGCTGTAGCTAAATGCTGTGGAAACTCTTCTGTTACAATCTTTCCCACCAGTGGAGAGTCTGGAACCCCAAAAGATTCAGCTGTGTGATTCACAGCGTGACTGTATCAGTGAAATGTTAAGTAGTGTCAGATTGTCATCAGTTTATAAGATAAATGTAAGGTCATAATGCCTCATGGGGACCTTCGTGCTTTGAATACAGTATGGTGACAGATGTTACAGTCTTCCACCAAACAATAATATAGTTAAGCAAATTCTGTAATATGTGTTTTGTAATGGTACAGTCATGCACAACACCATGATATAATCAATCAGGTGATAAGTTTCAGCTTATTCCAAGCTTTTGTCAGGCCTTGTCTCTTCAAGAACTATCAATAAAAGGTTTTTGACTGCAACCAGCATGAGATTTCATCCTTTACAAAAAAAATCATCATAAAATATTAATAAAGTACAATACACTTGCATTCATTTAAAAACAATAATAGTAGCTCAAAAAGTTTCCCAACACCTTTTGGACAATGGCCACTCATTCGGAAAAAGCAATGATGTTTTGGAAGTTTCAAATTTTAGTAAAAAATGGCATACATGTATACTATAGAAAAAATTTTATATTAATATGGAAACAGTAAGAGGAAACCAACTAAATGATAAGCAACCATACAGTGACTCAAATATAATTTTTTGAGATCACAGTTAGAAGACAAAGTCATTTGACTAGGTCTTCCTTCCATCTGGCTCTCATGTAGATGTGTCTTCATCACAGTAGGCAGCTGTGCTTGACAAAGTACACAGCAGCTTTCACATGCAATGTTACGATAACACTGACCTTGTGCAGCACCAGTCATGTAAAAATTTAGGTGTGTTTTCCTACTATTGCACTAGAAGAGTAAGCTAGTAAAATGCTATTATGTATATTTGACTAAAAAATTTTTTCCCGAAACCTCATAAAGTTTAATTCGCCTTTTTAATTCACAGATATTGTGACAAAAACCATCAATGCAAAGGCGAATTTATACTAGAAATCACTCAGAATACATCAGTATTGGAAGCCTTAATATTCATCAGTTTCTAAAAAGTAATCACTACTTTGCACTTAAAAAATAGTCTTGTGCATCATAGATTACGACCTGGGTGTGCACCACTGGAAAAACAATTTTTCGCTCCCTTCAAGAAGGGACATACATTAAATTTCATACACTCGTATCATTCCTACCAATTTTATGTTTTAATATCTGTTGTTTTATTACTATTTTATGATGATTTTTTGTAAAGATGCGTACTTGCAGTTAAAAAGTTTTTATTTATAGTTCCTGAAGAGAGAAGACCAAATGATGGCTGGGAGTAAGCTGAACTTCGTCGCCTGATGGATTGTATTGTGATGTTGTGTGTAACTGTATCATTATGAAATACATATTTGATTAATAACACAATCGGGATAAGTCGCCTTAAAATTTTATCATCTTTCAGTTCCTATTTTCTGATTTTGAATATTACCGTTCCAATATACGTCCAATATGAAGTGCAAACACATCTGTTTCAACCACCAGGATTTTTCAAACTGATGATACATGTTTTTTGTTTGCAGGTTGTGGGGAGCAGTGCATCATAACAAATGGCCAGCAGAGTTCCATTCTCCCAGGATCAAGGATGACAATCGGTGAGTCTTCATCACTCACATATAATTTTTAATGCTACTGCTTTTTAACTCGCCTCAAATACAACACACAATTGTATACTCATAGCTTATGTTATTGTCTAGGCATTACAAATATTCTGTGGATGGACACAATGAACACAATAACACTGAAGGTTTCATTTGTATCACTAAAGTTGTGTGTTGTGTACATGTATACATTCGAAAGAGCACTAACAATTGTTACAGTAAAAGTTATTATATAGGGGTCGAAAAATGTGAAGTGAATGCGAAAAACAGGACCACTGCCTAAAAACTAGCAGACCACCAAGGAAGTAGAATATAAGTTATGGGCACAGTAAGTAGTGAGCAGAAATAGACTGCAGCGTAGTGATAGTGCCAGGGAGGAAGCACACAGGGCACAGTAAATACTGAACACAAATACACTGCAGTGTAGTGGTAGTGCTTGGAAACGAACCCACAGGACACAGAGAATAATGGAACACAAGTGTACTGCAATGTAGTGGTAGTTCCTGGGAAGGAACACAGAGGGCACAGGAAATACTGAACACAAATACACTGCAGTGTAGTGGTAGTGCTTGGAAACAAACCCACAGGACACAGAGGGCACAGTAAATACTGAACACAAATACACTGCAGTGTAGTGGTAGTGCCTGGGAAGAAACAACGACGGCACAGTAAATAGTGAACACAAGAAGACTGCAGTGTACTGGCAGTGCCTGGGAAGGAAGACAGAGGGAACAGGAAATACTGAACACAAGTAGAATGCAGTGTAGTGGTAGTGCCTGGGAAGAAACAAGGAGGGCACAGTAAATAGTCAGCACTAGAAGACGGCAGTGTAGGGTAGTGCCTGGGAAGGAACAGGGAGGGCACAGTAAATACTGAGCACAGACAGACTGCAGGATACTGGTAGTGCCTCGGAAGGAACTCAGAGGGCACAGTGAATATTGAACACAAGGAGACTGCAGTGTACTGGTAGTGCCTGGGAACGAACACAGAGTACACGGTAAATACTGAACACAAACTGCAGTGTAGTGGTAGTGCCTGGGAAGGAACAGAGGGGGCATAGTGAATACTGAACACAGACAGACTGCAGTTTAGTGGTAGTGCCTGGGAAGGAACAAGGAGGGCACTGTAAATACTGAACACAGACAGACTGCAGTTTAGTGGTAGTGCCTGAGAGGGAACAAGGAGGGCACTGTAAATACTGAACACAGACAGACTGCAGTGTAGTGGTAGTGCCTCGGAAGGAACAAGGAGGGCACAGTAAATGCTGAACACAAATAGACTGCAGTGTAGTGGTAGTGCCTGGGAAGAAACAGGGAGGGCACAGTAAATACTGAACACAAGAAGATTGCAGTGTGGTGGTAGTGCCTGGGAAGAAACAGGGAGGGCACAGTAAATACTGAACACAAGAAGATTGGAGTGTGGTTGTAGTGACTGGGAAGGAACACAGAGGGCACATTAAATAGTAAACACAAGGAGACTGCAGTGTAGTGGTAGTGCCTGGGAAGGAACACAGAGTACACGGGAAATACTGAACACAAAGTGCAGTGTAGTGGTAGTGCCTGGGATGAAACAGGGAGGGCACAGTCAATACTGAACACAAGAAGAGTGCTGTGGGGTGGTAGTGACTGGGAAGGAACACAGATGGCACAGTAAATACTGAACACATGATGACTGCAGTGTAGTGGTAGTGCCTGGGAAGGAACACAGAGGACACAGTAAATACTGAACACAAGAAGATTGCAGTGTAGTGGTAGTGCCTGGGAAGGAACACACACGTCACACTGAATACTGAACAAAAACTGCAGGGTACTGGTAGTGCCTGGGAAGGAACACAGAGTGCACGGAAAATACTGAACACAAAGTGCAGTGTAGTGGTAGTGCCTGTGAAGAAACAGGGAGGGCACAGTAAATACTGAACACTGACTGCAGTGTACTGGCAACGCCTTGGTAGGAACACAGAGGGCACAATAAATAGTGAACACATGCAGACTGCAGTGTAGTGGTAGTGCCTGGGAAGGAACACAGATGTCATACTGAATACTGAACACAAGTAGACTACAGTGTACTGGTAGTGCCTGGGAAGAAACACATAGGGCACAATTAATAGTGATCACAAATATACTACAGTGCCTTGGAGGAAGGATTCTGTGATTTAGTTGCATAAGAAATGGAATTTAAATCAGAGTTTGTTTTTGTAATATTTTGCATTGATAGTGTGTTTTGTGATTGTTTATTAAAATCCACATAAATACACGTAATTAGGCTACGCACACTTTGCAATTATATATCACAGAGTACCTGTTACGTTTTGAATCATAACATGCCATCATCAGGGACAGAAATATAAGAGAAAAGGGAGACATGTCGAAGCAGCTAACAGAGGCAGGGAAGCAGATACACAAGATGACAGGCAATCAGGGGCAGACGGGTTGAGGCAGCCATGCAGGAACAGGGAGGCAGAATCATTCTAGCCAGAGGGGGTCATGCAGGGGTAGGGACGCAGACAGGCATGTGCAGGTAGGCAGGCAGACAGAAGCAGGTAAGCCAAAAGGCATGCAGGCAAGAAGAGGCAGTTGTAGGAACTGAAAGGCTGGGAGACAGGCAGCCAGACAGAGGGGGAATGCATAAACAGAAGCAGTCAGGTAGAGGTAGGCAGGACGAAGGTGGTCCCTGGCAGTGGCAAGGCCAGCAGGCAGGCAGGCAGATAGGAAGGGGGTTGTGGGTAGGGTAGAAGAGAAAAGCAGACAGAGGCATTGTGGCAGGAAGAAGCATGCAGTCATCTAGAGACAGAAGCAGGCAGGCGGAGAGAGGCAGACAGGAGATACAGGCAGGCAGGGACGCAGGTAGAGAGCAGCCATGCAGACAAAGGCACAAAAGCAGAAGTATGCGGAAGTAGGCAGGCAGGTGCAGTTACACAGGAGTGTAGACAGATGAGCAGGGAGGTGATAAGGTAAAAAGATATGCACACGGGAATGCAGAGAAGCAAGCAGGCTGATATGTATTGGGAGGTAATAAGAGGAGGCAGGCAGACACAGGTAGATTCAGGCACGCAGAGGCTCAAGAAACAGGGAGGGAAAGGAAGGCAAGAAAGCATGTAGGGAGAGGCAGAATAGGACAGGAAGGGAGGCAGAGAGAGGAAAGCAGCTGCAGGGCAGAGAGGCAGGCAGAAGCAAGCGGGGAGTGGTAGACAGGCAGGAATGCATGCAGGCAGTGAAGGAGGGGCAGGTAACAGCAGCTTGTCCATGGAGGCAGTTACGTAAAATTTCGCAAGCAAAGACAGGAAGTAATATGTAGGAAGACAGGAGGATGTATGTATCGTAATTGTATATTTAGTTGTTGTTGTGTGTATATTTCAGGGCAACTTGTTGCTAACCATCACCAGGAACTCCCTATGCTGGAAGTACAAGTGACATCGTCTCCTTGAGAGGATATGTCTTGTACATCAAGCATAGGGAGTTCATGATGATGGTTAGCAGCAAGTCATGGCTATTAGCAACATGCTGCCAGCCACCACCAGGAACTTCCTGTGTTGGAGGTACAAGTCACATCCTCTCAAGGATGTGACTTGTACCTCCAGCATAGGGAGCTCCTGGTGATCGTTAGCAGCAAGTCACTGCTATTAGTAGGGGTGTAAATTACAAATTTCAGAAATGTTCTCACATTTTGGGAGAACACTCAGTGAAGCATGTTAAAGTCTTCGCATTGGGGAGGATATGGCTGGGTGCCCTGAAATTTTTAACTACAGCATGCAAGTTTACTTCATTATTTAATTACGTATTGCAATTACACTTACATGTCTTCATTTCTTTCCTCTTTTTTTTTTCTCCCTCTCTTCTCTTCTCCCCTCTCTCTCACTCACACACATCTTAAATTATACACTTCCCACTAATATTGCCTGTGCTATTCTCCATTGCATCACTTCACTCAAACACCCCATTTCAAAAACTGTAATTTTTGAAACTGTGTGCTTCAGTTGAATGGCGCAATGGAAAAGAGTTCACCAACACATCACTGATACCACTTTCCATTTCTCTTCATCACAACCCTCTTGTCCACTCCTCCTCCACCACCTGCAACAACAAACATTCCTATTACTGCACTTGCACACATCTTATGTATGTTACAGGTGAAGCATGTGGGGCCAAGTGAAGAGGACTTACACCAAGAGGAGTGGAAAGTGTTATCACTAATATGTTGGTGAACTATTGTCCATTGTCCCACTCAACTCAAACACACACTGTTTCAAAACGGTGTGTTTGAGTGAAATGGGACAATGGAAAATAGTCCCGCCAACATATTAGTGGGAAGTGTTGTGGGGTGCACTGAAGGACTTACAACGAGAGCATCACTAATGTGTTGGTGAATTGTTTTCCATTGTGTCACTCAAGTCAAAGACACCATTTCAAAAATTGTAGTTTTTGAAATGGTGTGTTTGAGTGAAGTGGTACAATGGAGAATAGTGGAGAGAGAGAGAGAGAGGGAGGGGAGGAGGAGAAAAGGAAGGAGTGAGTGTGCAATCAAGGGAAGCAGAAATGTAATTCAATAAGCACAATAAGTAAATGAATAATAAAGAAGTAAATTAGTGTGTTGTGTTTGTTAAAATTTGAAGTTTGCGTTGCGCACTATCTCGAAATGTTAAAAATTTTAGGGCACCCAGCCATATCCTCCCCAGTGCGAAGACTTTACATGCTTCACTGAGTGTTCTCCCCAAATGCAAGAACATTTCTGAAATTTGTAATTTACACCCCCACTAATAGCAAGGACTTGCTGCTAACCATCACCAGGAGCTCCCTATGCTGGTGGTACAAGTCACATCCTCTCAAGGAGAGGATGTGACTTGTATGTCCAGCACAGAGAGTTCCTGATGATGGTTAAGCAACAACTTGCCCTGAAACATACACACAAAAAACAGTACTTTCAAAAACACAACTGTTTATTAAAATCCAAGTAAATATACAACTACGATACATACATCCTCCTGTCTTCCTATGTGTTACTTCTTGTCTTTGCTTGCATGCATTCCTGCCTGTCTACCACTCCCTGCTTGCTTTCGCCTGCCTCTGTCTGCCGCCTTGTTTCTGCCTTCCTACTACCACCCCTGCCTGTCTTGCTGCTTCCTGCCTGTTCATGCCTCCTTCCACGATCCTCCCACCTGCCTCTATGCCTTCCTACCTGCACCCTCCTCCCTCACTACCCAACGGGTCTCTGATTTTCTGCCATCCTTGTATGCGTGCTATCCTGTTACCCTGCAGCTGCTTTCCTCTCTCTGCCTCTGCATGCCTGAAGCTACCTGTGTTTGCCCGCCTCCTTGTATTACCTCCCACTACCTATCAGCCTGCTTGCTTCTCTGCATTCCTACATGCGTATCTTTTTACCTTATTCCCTCCCTGCTCATCTGCCTACACTCCTGCCAACCTGCCCACTTCTGCCTGCATCTCTCCACCTGCCTGCCTCTATCTCTAGATGACTGCATGCTTCTTCCTGCCACACTGCCTCTGTCTGCTTGTCTCTTCTTCCCTGCCCACAACCCCTTTCCTCTCTGCCTGCCTCCCTCTTCGGCCTTGCCACTGCCAGCCACCACCTTCGTCCTGCCCGCGTTCCAGCATCAATGATTGCTTGCATACCTGACCTCGTGCCTACCTCTACCTGCCTGCTTCTGCCTACCCACTCCCCTCTGTCTGGCTGCCTGTCTCCCAGCCTTTCAGGTCCCACCTCTGCCTCCATGCCTCTGTATGCATCCCTGCCTGCCCCTCTATCCACACTGGTGTCCTAGACTGCCTGCCATTTTCAGCCTCTGCCTCCCTGTTGCTGCGTGACTGCCTCTGCTTGCTGCTTCTGCCTGCCTGCCTGCCTGTTCTCTTATGTTCATATCCCTGATGATGGCTTGGTATGATTAAAAACATATCGCAGATGCTGTGATATAAGATTGCAATGTGTATGTATCCTAATTAAGTGAACTTACATGGATTTTAATAAACAGTCACAAAACCCTATCAATGCAAAATATTACAACCAACTCCATTTTAAATTCCATTTCTTATGCAATTAAAATCACAGAAACTTTCCTCCAAGGCACTAACATTATCCTGCAGTATAAATGTGTTCACTATTTACAGTGCCCTCTGTGTTTCATCCCAGGCACTAGTGGTACACTGCAGTCTATTTGTGTTCACGATTTCTTAAGCCCTGTGTGTTTCCTCCCAGGCATTACCAGTACACTGCAGTCTACTTGTGTTTAGTATTTACTATGTCCCATGTTCCTTCCCAGGCACTACCACTACACTGCAGTCTACTTGTGTTCAGTATTTACTGTGCGCTGTGTTTCTTCCCAGGCACTACTAGTACACTGCAGTCTATTTGTGTTCACAATTTCTTAAGCCCTGTGTGTTTCCTCCCACGCATTACCAGAACACTGAAGTCTATATGTGTTCAGTATTTACTATGCACTGTTTCTTCCCAGGCACTACCACTACACTGCAGTCTACTTGTGTTCAGTATTTACTGTGCGCTCTGTGTTTCTTCCCAGGCACTACTAGTACACTGCAGTCTATTTGTGTTCACTATTTCTTAAGCCACGTGTGTTTCCTCCCACGCATTACCAGTAGACTAAAGTCTATATGTGTTCAGTATTTACTATGTCCTTTGTGTTCCTTTACAGGCACTACCACTACACTGGAGTCTACTTGTGTTCAGTATTTACTGTGCCCAGTGTGTTTCCTCCCTGGCAATATCACTACCATGCACTCTATTTCTGCTCACTAGATTAGGTTAGGTTAGGTTATGTTGGGTTGGGTTAGGTTAGGTCAGGTTAGGTTAGGTTGGGTTGAGTTGGGCTTAGGTTAGGTTACATTAGGTTGGGTTAGGTTAGGCTGGGTTATGTCGGGTTCGGTCCGGTCAGGTCATGTCGGGTCAGGTTAGCTTGGGTTAGGTTAGGTTGGGTTACGTTGGGTTGGTTTAGGTTAGGTTGGGTTAAGTTAGGTGGTGTTAAGTTGGGTTGGGTTTGGTTAGGTTAGGTCAGGGCAGGTTAGGTAAGGAGAGGTCAGGTGAGGTCAGGCTAGGTTAGGTTAGGGTAGGTTAGGCTAGGTTAGGTTAGGTTGTGTTATGTTGTGTTAGGTTAGGTTGGGTTTTTTGGGTTCGGTTAGGTTGGTTTGGTATGGGTTGGGTTGTGTTGGGTTGAGTTGAGTTGAGTTGGGTTAGGGTAGGTTAGGTAAGGTTAGGTTACGTTAGGCTAGGCTAAGCTGGGCTAGGGTAGGCTAGGTTAGGTTAGGTTTGGTTAGGTTGGGTTATGTCGGGTTGGGTCGGGTCAGGTTAGTTTAGGTTGGGTTGGGTTAGTTTAGGTTGGGTTGGGTTAGTTTAGGTTAGGTTGGGTTAGATTAGGTTAGGTGGGGTTAGGTTACGTTAGGCTAGGTTAGGTTAGGTCATGTTAGGTCAGGTCAAGTTAGGCCAGGTCAGGCTACGCTAGGCTAGGCTAGGTTAGGTGAGGCTATGTTATGTTAGGTTGTGTTATATTGGGTTGGGTTAGGTTAAGTTAGGTTAGATTAGGTTGGGTTAGGTTTGGTTAGGTTAGGGTAGGGTACGTTAGGTTAGGTTAGGCTAGGTTAGGTAAGGTTTGGTTAGGTTATGTTAGGCTAGGCTAGGCTATGCTAGGGTAGGCCAGGTTAGGTTAGGGTTGGGGTTAGGGTTTAGGTTAAGTTTTAGGTTAGGTTAGGTTGGTTTGGGTTGGGTTGGGTTAGGTTAGAATAAAGTTGCAAGTGTGTGCATCAGCTGTATGGCTATCCCTCTGCTTTTCTACCCTGCTTACCTGGGAGTGTCCAAGCCTGCCTTTCCCTGCCTCCTTGCTACGTTGTTTCACACCTCTGCATACCTGCTTGCTTTCCCTTGCATTCCTCTCCTTGCTGACTTTACCTGCCTGTTTGTTCTTCCCTGCTTGTCTTTGCCTGCAAAATTTATCCCGACTGCCTCTTCCTGCCTGCCTCTGCCTTCATACCTATTTGTCTGCCACTGTCTGCATGGCAGCATGCGTGGCTCCCTACATGTGCCTTGTCTTTACGTTTGAAATTTTACACAAGTGCCTCTGCCTGCCTGCTTTTGTGCTTGCCTAGATGCCTTTTCTGGTCTGTTCTTGCCTTTCCGTCTGCCGGCCAGGCTCTGTGTCTTTGCTTTTTTTGCCTGCATGCATTCCTGCCTTCTTCTCTGCCAGCCTGCTTTTGCATGGCTCTACACCTGCATACCTCCCATGCCTGCCTCTCCTCCTGCCAGCCACTGCCCGCTTGCTTCTGCCTGCCTGTGTTTGCTTGCAAGCCTCTAACCTCCTGCTCCTCTCTGTGAGCCTCTGCCTGCTTTCTGCTGCCTGCCTGCCTGTGCCCCCCATTTCTGCCTGCCTACCACCTGCTTGCCTACCTGCCTCAGCTGGCCTGCCTTTCTTCCACCTGTGCCTGACACCGTACACTTTCCTGCCTGCCTGACTGCGTACCTCTTCCTGCCTGCCTGCCTATTGACTGCTTTCATCTGCTTCAGCCTGTGTGTCTCAACCTGCTTGTCTGCCTGCCTCTCCTGCCTGCGTGCCTGAACCTGTCTGCTAGCCTACCTCTGCCTATCTGCCCTTTCATCCATGCGTGCCTGCGTATCAGCATCAATGACTGCTTGCATACCTGCCTCCTTTTTCATGCCTGCATCTGCCCACCTGCCTGCCTCAGCCTTCCTGCTTCTGAATGCCTGTCTCTGATTTCCTGCCTGCCTACATCTATCTTTGCCTGCCTCAGTTGCCCACTTCCCTCTGCCTGTCTCCCTACCTTTGCCTGACAGCTTCTGCCTCCATGCCTCGGTATGCACCTCTGCCACAGCCTAGCGGTTTGCCTGTGTTTACTTGCAAGCCTCTAACTTGCTTCTCTCTGTGAGCCTCTGCCTGCCTGCCTCCCTCCCTTCGCCCCGCTTCTGTGTGCGAGCACTTACCTCCCTGACTGTGCTACCCCATCTTTTTTGCCTGCCCAACTGCCTCTGTCTGCCTGTACTGCCCGCTTCTTTCTGCCCCTGCCTGAATCTTTGCCTGCATGCCTACCTGTCTTTGCTTTTCTGCTTGTGGGCCTGCTTGTATGCCTGCTTAAAAGCTCCTGCCCGCCTGCATTCCTGCGTGTAAGACTCGCTGCCTGTGCCTCCCTCTGCCTGCCTCTGACTGACTGCTTCTGCATGACTGCTTGCATCCCCCTGCCTGGCTCCATCTACCCGCTTGCATGTGCTTCCCTGCTTCGGCCTGCATGACTCAACCTGCTTGCTATCTACCTCTGTGCGGCTGCCTGAATAATGCCTGTGCCCTCATACCTGCTTGCCTGCCTGCCTGAGGGCTGCCTGCAAGCCTGCCTCTTTGTCCCTGCCACTGCCAGCCTGCCTTTCTCCCTCTCCCCTCCCGGCCGCCGCCACCTTCGTCCATGCCTGCCTGCATGTCAGCATCAATGATTGCTTGCATACCTGCCTGTTTCTGAATGCCTGTCTCTGCCTGCCTGCCTGCCTGCCTACCCTTCCCTGACTACCTCTATCTTTGCCTGCTTCTGTCTGTCGGCCTGCCTGTCTCTGCCTGCTTACCTTCCTACCTGCTTCTGCTTACCTGCTTCAGTTGCCCACTTCTCTCTGCCTGCCTTCCTTTATTTTTGCTTCATTCTGCTTGCCTGCTTGCTTGCCTCTGTTTGGCTGCCTGTCTCTCCTTGCCTCCTCCAGCATGAATGCCTCTGCCTAGAATGCACGTGCTTTCCTCCTTGAATATACCTCTGCATGCCTGCTAGACTCTGCCTGCCTGTGATCCGGCCTGCCTATCTGCCTACCCATCAATCTGCCTACCACTGCCTCTGTACCACCTGTCTGCCGCTTCCTACATGCTGACTGCCTGAATCTGCCTGTCTCCCTGCTTGACTGCCTACCTGCTTGACTATGCCTGAGAGCTTACCTTTGCATGCCTGCCTCTGCATGCATACCTGACTAACTCTACCCCAACCTGCTTACCTCTGCTGCTGCCTGCCTGCTGCCTCTGCATGTTTGCCTCTCCTGTCTGCCCCATAATCTGCCTGCCACTGCCTTTGCATTCCTGCATATGCTGTCTGCCTCAGTATTACTGTGTTTACCATGCCTACCCACAGAATGTTAGATTAGTAGTAATGCCTGGACAATAACATGAGCTATCAGTGTACAGCTGTGTGTCATATGTGAAGCAAGATAAGACGGAACATTAAAAATTATATATGACTCATGAGGACTCACCGAATGTCGTACTTGGTGCTGGGAGAATGAAACTCAGTCATCCATTTGTTATGATGCACTGCTCCTCGCAACCTGCGAAGAAAAAAAAAATCGGTTGAAGAAGATGACCTTGCATATCATATTGCTTTCATATTGTGACAAAGATCTTCATTATTGACTGACTTCAAAAAAACTTGCACTGTTACCAGCTCATGCACAGTAAGTGCTAGGTGTGATGTTTCAGTTATATCACGGCAACAGAAAGCACGATGCAGACAAAAAACTACTTTGGCCTCCAAGTAAAGCGCCCTTCATTATTGACCGATTTCAATTAAACTTGCACTGTTTGTACTGCTTTTGCCGTGAGTGTTAGTTGTGATGTTTCGCTTACATCACTGCAATAGAAGGCAAGATACAGGCGAAAAACTACTTCGGCCTCCAAGTGAAGTGCCCTTCATTACTGACCGACTTCAACAAAATTGCACTGCTTGTAGCACATGCATGTTGAGACCTAGGTGTAATGTTTTGGTTACATCACTGCAATGGAGGGCAAGATACAGACGAAAAACTACACTGCAAGTTATTTCTGCTCACTATTGACTACGCTGTGTACTGTGGCCTTTGTGTTTCCTTCCAGGCACAAATATTATACTGGAGTCTATTTCTCATCACTAATTACTCTGTCCTGTGTGTTTCCTCACAGGCATTACAGCGCTTACAGAATTTTAAATTCTGTCCAGACACTCCTGTTGCCACTAATCTGTACAATGTGCAATACATTTCCTACAGAAAGAATTTGTAGCAAGTGTATTAGCCAGTGAACATGTAAGATTCAAGAAAAACTACCCGATTCTTAATTTCCAGGCAATGTGTCACACAACTGGCAATGTCTTATGCTACACACCTCCGATACACAGGCACCTCATTAGTGGTTACACAGAGATGAGGGAAATGATCTGTGTACCCAGACAACAGAGCCTTAACATCCGTCAGTCACATTGCACTGGATGGGGCAGTGGGTCCACTGGGCAGTCATCCTGGTCTTAAGATGATAAGCTCCTCAAGATAGGTGTACACTGGGATTTCCTGGATGCTCCTCAGTGTCAGTCAGCCAAAACCACAAGACTCTAAAACATTTAGAACAGACATTATTCACTGGTGTGTCTCTATGACTGTAGGCAATAAAGCATACACACCTGACATTCACAATTCAATCTTTTTCAACCCCCGAGGTGGATGCAGCATGCCACCCCCCAAAATGTCTATTCAATTTGGTCCCATTGCCACACTCAAAAAGCATTTACAATGAAGTAAAGGTCTTACAAACAAAATTACACAATCTGCAATCATATTTGAACCCAGTGTGTACCTGTATCAACAGTCACTAGCAGGTCAGGCAAAGAAGAACCATTACCGCTGCAAGCAAACTTACCCCCCACCCAGAAGCTCACAGGATAGTACTTGCTACTAAAGTGGCAACAAATCATGAGCGCCTTATTTGTAAGTGTATTCCTATAATGTGCAAATTAATGATGAAGCTGATAATACACTGAGTTTCAGTTTCCTAACAACACACCCTGCAACTCCTGACACAACACACACCTTGACTGGACAGTCCATCTATTATAGACGACGTGCACGATCGAGGTGAACTTCCTGCATCTTGTGAGATCTGACAGTCTAATGAAGATCACAGCCTTCAGGTGTGACACCGTGTAGTCTGGCAGAGAGGTATCAGTGTTCAAGAGACACTTTCTGCCCCCATTACGATACGAGATGAAGGCAGCAGGCTCCTATGTGACAATACCTCTCTGCGAGACCACACAGCGTCACATTACACAACATAATCATCTTCATGCAGAGGCCACAAACGCAGCCTCATTTGTCATCACTTGGAATGGCATCCTGTCACTGCTGCCTGTAAAAATACTGTACCTTATTTTCAGCTCTTAATGGCAGTTGTTCTTAAAATGATGGTCACCTGAACAAAACTAAGTCATGATCTGGTGACATTGTTTCTCTCAAATGGCAGCTATTCTGCATAAAAACCAGAAGATTACAATCATCTGAACAACCTGCTAACATCAAACACTTTATAAATAAGGCTATCCCTGTGCTGAATGAAGCATCAAGCCATGAATGTACAAGGGGGCCTAGCAGCATAGGGCTGAACATATTCTTAATATTAGCACCAGACACAAGTGGTTGCCTTCACGCCCCTCCCACTTTACCCCATGTACTGACTCAACATGAAATTGGTTAAGCCGTGCAGCCTGTCTCGATGCTCTTCTCTAGCTACTGCTGTTGCCAATAATCTAAGGAATGTGAAAGGCAAAATTCAAGAAAAGCCACCTGATTCTGAATTTCCAGGCAATGTGTCACACAACTGGCAACTCTGTCTTATGATACACACCTCTGATACAGAGACACCTCATTGGTGGTTACACACAGAGACGAAGAAATGATCTGCGTACCCAGACAACAGGGTCTAACATCCTTCAGTCAAACTGGAATGGATGGGGCAGTGGGTCCACTGGGCACCCCTGTCCTGGTCTTAAGATGATACACTCTTCAAGACAGATGCACACTGGGACTTCTTTGAAGCTCCTCACTCAGTCAGCCAGCCAAAACCACAAGATTCTAAAACATTTACAACAGACATTGTTCACTGATGTGTCTCCATGACTTTCGTCAACAAAGCATACATATCTGACATTCACAATTCAATCTTTTCAACCCTGGAGGCAGATGCAGCGTGCCACCCCCCCTCCCCCCACCAAATGTCTATTCAATTTTGTCCCATTGTCATGCTTAAAACAAATTACACAGTCTGCAATCATATTTTAACCCAATGCACATCCGTACCAACAGTCACTAGCAGGTCAGGCAATGGACAACCATTACTGCTGCAAGCCACCTTACCTCGTCACCCAAAAGCTCACAGGCTCTTACTGGCTACGGATGATCGCCTTGTTTGTAAGTGTATTTATACAGTGTCCAAATTAATGACGAACCTGATTATACACTGAGTTTGTTTTCTAGCATCACACATTCAAACTCCTGACATGACACACACCTTGACTGGACGGTCCATCCATTATAGATGATGTGCACGATCGAGGTGAACTTCCTGCAGCTTGTGAGATCTGACAGTCTAATGAAGATCACAGCCTTCAGGTGTGACACTGTGTAGTCTGGCAGACAGGTATTAGTGTTCCAGAGACACTTTTTGCCACCCTCAGGGTAAGAGATGAAGGCAGCAGGCCCCTATCTAATGACACCTCTCTGCCAGACTACACGGAGTTCCATGCTGCAAGATAATCATCTTCATGCATCTCTCTTCCTGACTCCAATCCCAGTGGGCTCCCAGAAGACGACGTGCCAAGGCAAAGACCCCAGTCTCATTCTTCGTCACTTGTAATGGCACCTTGTCACTGCCGCCTGCAAACAGAAAGTATGTTACTTTCAGGTCTTAATGGTAGTTGTTAAAAGGACGGTCACATGAACTAAATTAAGTCACCCTGAATACTGCAGCAGTACATTTCTCCCAAACATCAGAATAAATCATGTCCACCACCCGTGTAAAAACCAAAAGATGAACATCACTTGAAGAACTTGCTGACATGAAGGGATCCTTGTATGGTAGGCCATTATATTTAAAAGGTGAAGTTAATGAGAAACTTATACAAATCGTGACCATAAAGGAGATGCTGAAACTCCATGCTGCAATCTCTTATCAGGTTTTCCTGCCTGCATGACCTGTTACTTGCCACTTGTCACACTGATATTCCTACGTGATTTTGAACATGTGGAGCCAAACAAGAGAAATAGGTTTTTATTCTGTTGCCACCATGTGGATGGTTCCTGCTGTGACAGCTAGCAGGTTCCCTCAAATATCATTCACACCCCTCACACAGTCATGTGTTTTCTTAGAGACCAGCTTGTGTTTAAATGTCTCAAACTTTGACCCTAATGAACAATGCCTGTGGCTGAAGCCTCAGCATCAGTTCAGACTCCTCGTGTGCGGCAGTCTGTAAAGTTACTGTTCTCATTTTGAATGATACTTCACGCTCAGTTACTGACACTGCTCTAAACTTGCGGTCTAAAACCGTAGCAATCATGCCTTCCTTTAGAGTCTGTTATAAAAATTATGGAGAATGACATACACTTGCACAAAATATGCAAATAAAACTCCAAACCTGCCCTTTCTGTTATTTCTGCATGATTCAAGCATGAATGCCTTTCCATGAGGAGCCATATTTTAACTAAAACAACAGCTCACATTTCCTTTAGAACCACCTCAGTAGTTTAAAGCATAAGCAGAACCACCCAGAACCACCTACCCAAAAGACAACTCTACACAGCTCGGAAACTAAGGAACAAGCTAGCGGAGAACAACCTCATAATAGTTCCAGCAGACAAAGGTAGGACAACCGTCATCATAGAACAAAACACTCTCCAATGCCTTCCTATCCGACAACAATTTTACCACACTAAGACAAGATCCGACCACAACATATGTCAAACAAATACAAAGGGCCCTGAAGGATTGCCCGGACATAATTGACAAACACAAGATAAAACACTTGACTCCTATACACCCCGTACCCCCCACACTCACTGCCCGGCTTAAAATACACAAGCCTAACATATCCATCAGACCAGTGGTCAACAACATCAATGCACCCTCTTACAAAGTAGCCAGATTTATGGCCAAAAGCCTAAAGGATTACCTAAACCTCCCTAATACATATAACACCATAAACTCACATGCCCTAGCACAGGATATATCCAAATTAACCATCAATGAGCACTGTAAACTTGTCACTTACGACATTAAAGACCTATATGTCAACATCCCCATTGATGAAACCCTTCATATCACCGACTTCTTCCTACGAATCAACAACAACAAAGCCACTATTAGATCCCAAATACTGGGACTAATGCAAACAACCTTGGCACAAAATTACTTCAAATTCAACAAAGAGTTCTACCAAGCCCAGAAAGGCATTGCCATGGGTTCACCGCTATCCGGTTTAGTGGCTGAACTCTTCTTGCAATACTTTGAACTTCACATAGTAAAACATAGCCTGGAAACTAAATCCATCATCTTCTACACGAGATATGTTGACGATATACTGATCATATACAATGAATCACTCACCAACGTCAGCACACTAACAAGCACTCTCAACAAAATCCACAGCAACCTCACATTTACACCATCCCACAAAGTGGAGGGACGAATCAGTTTCTTGGACTTATGGATAATGCGCAACAACTCTTCCCTGGAAATCAACATCTTCCGAAAACCAACCACCACAAATACAACTATACACCACCTATCCAACCATCCAACAGAACACAAAATGGCGGCATACCAGTTCCTCATACGCCGGATGAACTCACTCTCACTCAAAGACTCCCGCAAGCAAAAAGAATGGAAAACAATCAAGCACATTGCAGCGGCAAATGGATTCCCACTGCAAATAATCCGCTCAGTGAAAACATGACTGGAGAAACAGGAAGAAACTCCTAGACAAACCACAGATCCCCACAGAAAACGGATCACACTGACATACTTTGGGCCATACATCCGATCCATCAGCAACCTATTCAAGCGGGCAAATTTACAAGTGACCTACATATCCACCAACAGGATCGCTAAATTACTCTGAACACAACCCAGACATAACAAAAATGACTACGAGAACAGCGGCATCTACAGCCTCAGATGCGCCACCTGCCACCTAACAACATATGTTAGCCAAACCGGCCGGAACCTGAAAACATGCTACTCCGAACACGCTAGATACATCCGCTCCAACAACCCACAGTCAGCATACGCACAACACATATTACAACAGCGACATGAATATGGATCCATGCAGGACACC
This sequence comes from Coptotermes formosanus, assembly GCA_013340265.1. Classification (NCBI taxonomy): domain Eukaryota; kingdom Metazoa; phylum Arthropoda; class Insecta; order Blattodea; family Rhinotermitidae; genus Coptotermes; species Coptotermes formosanus. Next base: position 588,436 of record BLKM01000431.1, on the reverse strand, counting down.
ATGACTCTAATCCACCGAAAAAACAAAGGAAGACGCATGGATACAATGGAACGACTACAGATCCAGAAACACCACCAGGAACACCGGCTCATACCAGAACAAAAAACCCATGAATACAACCCCTTATTTCAACTGCTGTACGACACCCGGGTGCAACTTGGCAACACAGGAAGATCCCCCCCGCCTAACGGCTCCCTGACCAACACACATTCCAAGCATACCCAACTAATGTGCGATACAAGCCGAGACTACAAAAGAGTTCACGCCTCCATAAACGGCGCAGTGCACAGTCAACAGCACATTCTCGCTAAACTGTATAGTGCAACATAGTGTAACGACAACGGAAGGTTTCTCCCTGAAGATGACCCAGCAGGGTCGAAACATGTAGGAGTGTGTTATAATTGACGAGAAAAAACTTTGCGCATTTGTTGGTGTTTAAAGATTTTTGCATAAGCAGTCCATATGCAAACTTCAATCACTTATACTGAAGCAATTCACTGATGATCCATCTGGAGGAACGGATTCTACCCTGAAGATGGCGGTAGTATATTCCCCTGAAATGTTGGTCACTAGCTACCAGACTACACGGTCTCAAATACCACAGGACTGTAACCTTCACAGACACCTCCAAGAGAACTTCGTATGTCACCGTTATCTCAACACTCTCAAAGATTAAAACTGAAGACAGAGTGTTTGAAGATCAAGAACACTTGAAATCTCACACACCAAACGTTATGTGTGTGCCAGGTATGCTTTCAGGCCTCAGAAACTAGGTGCAAGTCTAAAAATTGTTATATTTACAGTTTTTTCATAGTAATGTCTATGCCACAATATCACTGCTTTCTTTATACTAGGGGCGGCTGATAAGTAATGCACACAGTGAAATATTTTGCCAATGGAGCAAAGCAGCGATGCGCGCCCAGTGTGTCCTTGTAGCCACAACCCCCCTCCACAGCGGTGCCAAGTTTGATTCCTTTCTCTACACCGGTTCTAAAACAGTGCGTGTTAACATGGAGTCGTGTTATGATGATATGTCAACGAGATTGAAGCAACGTGCGGTGATTGAATTTTTAAGTGCTGAAAACGTGACGCCAACTGAAATTCATCGCCGTTTACAGGCTGTGTATGGTGAAAACACTTTTAACAGAACTACAGTAAATCGTTGGGCCATTAAATTTTGTGAATGTGAACCTGGTCATGCCAATATTGTTGACCAACCTCGCAGTGGAAGGCCAGTTTCTGTGACAGATGACAAGCATCAAAAACAGGTTGATGAACTGATCAAGCATGACCGCCGTATCAACCAGAAGCAGATAGCAGGTAGGCTAGGAATGTCTAAAGAAAGAGTGGGCTATATCATTGGTTTACTTGGCTACACAAAAGTCTGTTCTCGATGGGTGCCACGCATGTTGACGCCAGAAAACAAACAAAAACGTGTTGAAAGTTGTGAAGAACTTTTGAAGTGCTATCACGAAGAGGGAGATCAATTTCTTTTGAATATTGTTACTGGGGATGAGTCATGGATTCATCATTTTGACCCTGAAGAAAAACGACAGAGCATGCAATACAGGCACGCTTCATCTCCTTGCCCAAAAAAATTCAAAACAGTGACGTCTGCCAGCAAGATTCTTTTGACTGTTTTTTGGGACTCACAAAGAGTTTACCTGACAGAATTTTTGGAAGCTGGGAATACTGTCAATTCAGCTCGGTACATTGAAACAATAAAAAACCTACGGTGGAGGGTGTGTCGAGTTAGGCAGTCAACATCACCGATTTTGTTGCTGCATGACAATACAAGACCGCACACTGCTCGCGCAACGCTTGATGCTCTGGAGACGCTGAAGTTTGAGGTTCTCTGCCATCCGCCCTACAGCCCTGACTTGGCTCCAAGCGATTTCCATTTCTTTCCTCACCTCAAGAGGGATCTCAAAGAAACTCATTTCACCTCAGATGACGAAGTGAAGCGAGCTGTGACGTCGTGGATCAGACAAAGAACCCCTGAATTCTTCACTGACGGCATGCGTAAACTTGTTTTACGTTGGGAAAAATGTATTGAGCGACAAGGCGACTATGTCGAAAAATAAGTATGCCAATTTGTAGCTAAAATATTGTACTTTACTTCCTTTTTTCGTTTGTTTAAATACATGGTTTCTTTTTCTAGATATTCCACTGTGTGCATTACTTATCAGCCAACCTACGTAAATTACAAAGATAATGACATCTATTTTCACAGGGGACCACAATAACGACAAAGCTAAGCGCCATGTACCACCTCACTTACAATTTGCATATAGAACATGTATCACTTTTAGCATGATTATATGGCCACCCCATGTTCCACATGACGCAACAGGACACCAACGTTTCTCCATATCGAAGTAAATACAGTATACAGTCTAACACAGGTACATGTACACTCACACCTAACGTTAACTCCAGCTCGGCAGGATGTAACCCACACTGACAAAGTCATTTCATACCTACTTGGTACATCTTATCTGTACACAGTTTTCAAACGTACTATCCACTAATGTCAATCATACCGCACAAAAGACAACATATTAAACTTTAGCCTCTGAAATGGCTTAACACATACCCACCCCACCTCACAACTTCCCCGACATAATGGCGATTCTTCGATTGACATGCAGTTGAACCGCGTGTTAGTGTTTGTACCAAGGCAATGCCACGGGTTATATAACAGCGCGATCACCGTTGACAAGATGACATGGATCATATATGACGCTACATCTGACTTCTTTCCACGGATTATCTCATCTGAAGTACATAACACTGACTACAGTTTAAAACCGAATAAAGATTTGAACTCCGTAGAAACGTAAAATTACAACGCCTCAAGCGGCTTCGCCTGCTTACGTAGCCTGCGTTACTCGGTGGCTGTTACTGGTAACTTACGGAACTATGGAACATGACGTTGTTAAAGCAAACTTGTCCCATTACATACCCTCTCGACCAGTCACTCCTGTCATAATCATGATGAAAAGAGAGCAATCATCGAAATTACTATAAACCAGACTTGCGGGGGATATACCTTATTAATTAACATTCTGTTTCTCCGAAATATTTCTGCTCAGATCAAAGTGTCATGTAAAATAAAAACGTATATTTATTGCATATAACATGTACATAGTTCGCTTGTGCTAGAGACTCTAATGATACAAAGTATGGAAAATGCAGAATATTACGATTCAAACTTAGTCTCCCCGGTGATGGAACTATGTAGGCTCTCTGATGAATACCACCCTTATGGTGACGACACACTGCCTCCGTCTACTGTACAAGTTTGGTTCAAAACGGTCAATAATAAAGGACATTTAATTCTTGACTAAAGTAGTTCTTCGTATCTGCCTCTCCTTATGAAGGCCACTTTACTCTTGAGACCGAAAGAGTTGCTTGACCCTATCACACCTCGCGTTGCAGCGGGGTGACTCAAACATGATATGTGGCACTACATCCCCATGAGACACAACCAGTGTAAGCTTAGTCGAAATCGGGCTGTAAGGGAGGGCCCCTTACTCCAAAGACCGAAACGGTTTTTTCTCCCTATCTCGCCTCTTATTGCAGCGGAGTAACTCAAGCATCACAAGTGGCACTACCTCCACATGCTCCACAACCAGTACAGGTTTGGTCGAAATCGGGCAGTAATGAAGGCCACTTTACTCTTCAGACCGAAAAAGTTGATTGACCATATCACGCCTCGTACTGTAGTGGGGTGACTCAAACATGACATGTGGCACTACCTCCCCATGAGACACAACAAGTGTAAGTTTGCTGGAAATCGGGCAGTAATGAAGGCCACTTTACTCCAAAGACCGAAACGGTTTCCTCTCCCTATCTCGCCTCGTATTGCAGCGGGGTGACTCAAACATGACATGTGACACTACTTCCCCATGCGACACAACTAGGGGAAGTTTGGTCAAAATCAGGCTGTAAGGTACGGCCCTTTACTCATGAGGCCTAAAAACTTTTTCGTCCCTATCTCGCCTCGCATTGAAGGAGGAAGTCTTAATATTCATACGTGGCACTCCCTCCCCATGCGCCACAACCAATGCAAGATTGGTCGAAATCGGGCAGTAAAGTAGGCCACTTTACTCTTGAGACCTAAACACCTCTATGTCCCAATCTCGGCACTTATTGCAGCAGGGTGACACAAATATCTCATATGGCATAACCTCACCATGCGCAATAATCAGGGCTACTTTGGTCAAAACCGGGCATTATCGAAGGGCACTTTACTTGAGATGCCCAAACAGGTTTTCGTCCCTGCCTCGCCTCGATATTAGAGCGAGGTACCACAAACACCACATGCGGCACTCCCTCACAATGCTCCACAACCAGTGCAAGTTTGGTCGAAATCGGTTAGTAATAAAGGCCACTTTACTCTTCAGAACCAAACACTTTTTGTTTGTATCTCGCCTCATGCTTCAGGGGTGTGACACAAACATCACATATTGCACTATCTACCAATGCGCCGCAAGCAGTGCAAGTTTCGCCGAAATCGGGCAGAAACGAAGGGCACATTACACTGGAGGTTGAAAGACCTATTCGCCTCTACGTAGCCTCGCATTGCAGTCGGGTGAAACAAACATCACGCATGGCAGTCTCTCCCCATGTTCCAAAGCAAGTACATGTCCGGTCGAAATCGGGCAGTATTAAGGGGAACATTAAAACTGTGACCCAAAAAGCTTTTGTCCCTACCTCGCCCCGTATTGCAGCGACGTGATTCAAACATAATATGTGGCACCGTTTCTCCATGCGACACAAAGAGGGCATGTTTCGTCAAAATCGGGCTGTAAGAAAGGGCCCTTTAAGCATGAGGACTAAAGAGTTTTTCGTCGCTACCTCGCGTCACATTCAAGGCAGATGAAATAATCTAGGTACGTGGCAACCCCTCACTATGCAACACAACCACAGAAAATTTGGCCGAAATCCAGCAGGAACGAAGGGCACTTTACTCTTGGGGCCGAAACAGTTTTACGTCCGCATCTCCCCTCGCATTGCAGTGGGGTGACTGAAATATACCACATGTCACACACTCCGCAAGCGTTGCGTGAACTGCATATTAGGTTGCAATGGGACAGTAATGAAACACACTTTACACTTGAGGCCGAACAGTTTTTCGTCCATATCCCCCATGCATAGCAGTGGGGTGAGCGAAATAAGTCACATGGCACTCCCTGCGCATGTGCTACAAGTGGTGCAAGTTACGTTGACTTCAGTCAGTAATGAAGGGCACTTTAGTCTTGAGGCCCAAACAGTTTTTCGTCCATATCTCCCCAAGGATTGCAGCGGGGTCACTGTAATACCACATGGTACTGCGTGCGCATGGGCTACAAGCAATGCAAGCTACGCTGAAGTCGGTCAGTACCGAAGGGCACTTTATTCCGGAGGGCAAAGAAGTTTTTCGTCTGCATGTCCCCTAGGATTGGAGTGGGGTAACTGAGTAATACCATATGGTACTCCCTGCACATTGCGCTAGAAGCAGTACAAGTTAGGTTGATGTCGGCCAGTAATGAAGGCACATTACTCTAGACGACGAAAAATTTTTTCGTCCCAAACCCCCCTTCGATTGCAGTGGGGTCACTGAGTAATACTACATGGTACTCCCTGCAGATGCGCTACAAGCAGTGCAAGTTAGGTTGAAGTCGGAAAGTAATGAAGGGCACTTTACTCTTGAGGTACAAACAGTTTTTCGTCCATATCTCGTCTAGGATTGGAGTGGGGTCACTGAGTAAAACCACATGGTACTTCCAGCGCATGGGCTAGAAGCAACGCAAGCTACGTTGAAGTAGGTCAGTAATGAAGGACACTTTACTCTTGAGGCCGAAGCAGTTTTTCGTCCGTATCTCCCCTAGGATTGCAGTGGGATAACTGAGTAACACTATGTGGTACTCACTGTGCATGCTCTACATGCAGTATAAGTTCAGTTGAAGTCGGTGAGTAATGAAGGGCACTTTACTGAAGAGGTCGAAAGACTTTTTCGTTGAAAGACTATCTCCTCTATGACTGCACTGCAGTCACTGAGTAATACCACATGGCACTCCCTGCGCATGCGCTACAAACAGTGCAAGTTAGGTTGAAGTTGGGCAGTAATGAAGGGCACTCTACTCTTGAGGACGAAACAGTTTTCGTCCATATCTGCCACGTTGCATATTTCAGTCACTCAATTGTAATGCAAGGGGTGATATGGGCAAATAAGTGTTTCATCTTCAAGAGTAAAGTGCCCTTCATTACTGACCGACTTCAACCTAACTTGCACTGCTTGCAGCGCATGCGCAGGGAATACCATGTGGTATTACCCCCTAACCCCACTGCAATCGTAGGGGAGATAGGACGAAAAACTGTTTTGACCTCAGGAGTAAGGTGCCCTTCATTACTGACTGACTTCAATGTAACTTGCATTGTTTGTAGCGCATGCACAGGGAGTACCATGTGGTATTACTCAGTGAGCCCACTGCAATCCTAGGGTAGATACAGACAAAAAAGTGCTTCGACCTCAAGAATAATCTGCCCTTCATTACTGGCCGCCTTCGACGTAACTTGCACTGCTTGTAGCGCATGTGCAGGGAGTACAATATGGTATTACTCAGTGACCCCACTGCAATCCTAAGGAATATATGGACGAAAAACTGTTTTTCCTCAGGAGTAAAGTGCCCTTCATTACTGACCGACTTTAATCTAACTTGCACTGCATGCCGTGCATGTGCAGGGAATGCCACATGTAATATTTCAGTCTTTCCAATGCAGTGTGACACGAGACAAGGACAAAAAAATCTTTCCGCTTCAATAGATGACCAGATCTTCCATTTATGTCTAGGCCTCCCAATTAATCTCTTGCATTGAGTTGTGAACAATGATCTGCGCACTGTTCTCTCTTCCATCCATTTTCTCAGACCTACAAATTAAATAATTGCTGAAGCCTCCCATGCATGCTACACTTCCTGCTTATCCCTTCACAATTTTGTAACCTTGACATTCTTCTGGTGAACACTACATTTTACTACGCGGTTTAGTGCACAAGCTTTAGTAACACAATCCACGTACTTCACACAATGTATATTATTTTTACATTCTGAAAATTATACTTGCACACTTACTTGTTTATTGACAATAGTGAGTTCAGTATCCTTTACTTCCTCTGCGAAAATATTCACCATGATGGCGAAGGGTTCCTTCTCTTTGTAAACACCAGTGTTCTCTCCTCATTTGGTGAATTTTACTACAGAAAAATATAATACAGAGCACAATTAAGTATACTTATGTATGCACACAGGAAATTTTCTGCTAAGAATGAACTACACTCATGCTTGTGAAACACCAGAATTCAAAAGTTACACTTTATATAAACTTTTTACGATTTGGTCAAGTTGGTCATTTTGTCTGCACTTCAGTAAACAATGTCACTCATGGAATAAATATTGCATACCAAAGCCTTGGGTCTCCACCCCACCAAAAATGTAGAAGTTATTTTACAGTGCGAAATGTTTGGAGACAGCCATTACATTTTATACATTGACATTCTGTGTTTTAATACCATACATGTAGGTTTAATCTGAATAATTTTACTGGTGTTATACAGGTACTGTGTAAAATGTTGATGTACATATTATCATTCATTGAAGTACTATACGCTGCTTGTATACTTGTATGTGTAATGTAGCTCACTGATGATGGCTACAACACATAGCCGAAATATGTAGGAGCAAAAAATACTGTGTGCAGTGGCTGGTAATACAACTTGTATGTGTCAGGCAACTGCACGGAATATGTACAGCATTAAAAAGTATAGTTATTAGATGCTAGATGACATATGGAGCAGAAAGCTCCACAAAGAAGATGGAGGAGGAGGAGGAGATAATGAAGAAGAAGAAGAAGAAGAAGAAGAAGAAGAAGAAGAAGAAGAAGACAATAATTGCAGGTACTCTCCATGGTATACTCTCATAATTACTCATGGAAAACTCCCACCCAACATCTTACTCTTTTAGTTTTGGAAATATTTTGTGTGAATTATGCAATCAAATATGGTATGTTGTACACTCTAATACAGTAATGCTGTACTTTTTGAACCAGCATTACAGCTGGTCAATTGAACCAGTATTCATCCAAAAACACATTTGTGCTCACCAAGAATTTGATTCTTGTTATTCAGTTGAATTTGCAGAGAAATGTATCATCACACATCATCCAAATACGTATAAAATACACTTAAGGCCTTAAGAATTTCGAATTTTGCTGCTAAAGAATTATTACTAACAGCATGGAAAACCCCTGTGCATTTAGCCAGTTTCTCACTTTCACATACAAAACAATTCTTCGAACATACATAAAAAGATTTCAATGTGCCAAGTGTTTTTCAAGGCAATCCTGTAATTTTCATTTCCAAACAATATATACTAATTTGTGTACCTTTACAATTCACTCATCTCAGCTGTTATGTGAAGACCCTACCCAATGCAGACCATTAACAACCCCACTGCCTGGCCAACTACTCTCTTCTTTACCTACTCACAGCTATATAATACACACTAGTATTCTTCTTGAACCATTAGACCATGAAAAAGACAGCAATATATTTCTGAGGAACATCCAGAAATACTGGCCAAACAATACAGTGTTACTGGCCAGAAGCCTTAAGTCTTCTAACAACAAGACTGTGAGAACCTCAAATCTTGCAACATGAATTATAGTTAGGTTTACACATGAAACATAGGCCTATCTTCAAAATACAGACTCCTGTCAATTGGTTTGCAACGACAGGGAGAAATTCCTGGGTGCCCTTCCATAACTCAATGCAAAGATGTTCTTGTGAATGGTACATGATAAGGACAGGTAACTGCCTCATCTCCTTTGGTTAGCAGGAAATCAGTAACATTCCTTGCCACTCAGAACAGCAATGCGTTCAGTGCATTGTCAGCAAGTATGCCTTATCACATACAGCCTTTACATTACAGTTCATCTATTAATGTCTGCAGGGCCAGATTTACATATGAACTAGACAAGCTACAGCTTAGGGCCTCACATTACAAGCAGCCTCATTGAGGCCACCTCACTAAAAAACAAGACATGCAATTTTAAATAATGAAAATTAGTTCGGCTAAAATCAATGAAAATGCACATTTGTATGTGTGTGGGATACACAGTGGCACAGTCAGTTGAGACACTGCATTACAAGCTGCAAGGTCACAGGTTCAATTCCCGATGGGGTCATCGGAATTTTTCATTGACTTAAATTTTTCTTGCCGCACTATGGCCCTGGGGTCAACTAAGTATCTAACAGAAATGAGTACCAGGGGTATCTCCTGGGTCCGGGGGGGGGGGAGTAAATGTGGTCAGTGTGTAGGGCTGACAACCTTTCCACCTTCATGTGTCAACTGTCTAGAAATTCTGGAAGCCTCAACCTCCCGGAGCCCTTACGGAATGTCCACGCCTGTAATGGTATGCCTTTGTACACATGCACAAATGTACATATGAGCATATTTGTGTGTGTACGTACATATGTATGCATGTATGTATGTAATGTAGTATTTTATACTTACTCTTCCACAAGCATGAAAAACTAATGAACCTAAAATTTTGGCAAAGGGGTTGGGGCTTCTTAAATGCTACATCTTAAAGGCCATAAGACAATTAAATCTGACCCTGAATGTTTGAAAATATTTTGGTCTAAGTAACTTAAAATGAAGCCTTCAACTTGCTCCTGTTTTTAATTCCTGAATTTATACCACATATTTAGCAACTTAAATGATACACACCTTCGGTACAGGGATGCCTTGTACTTGGGTGCACTTGGGGAGGGAACCCTGGGCACTCTTCTTCAGTCACAAGTGAAGCTGTGTGCAGATGATTTACAGATGGTAGGTTATGAATTGCTGGAGACTCCTTGTTCAATTCAAAAGCAATGATATCCCTCACCACTTGTCACATATTTTCTTCAGTGGTGCCTCCTCATCCCAGAAAAATAAAAGTAACAATTGTGTAATAATTACTAAATTCTCAATAACAGTGCACCTAATTGTGTTTCCAACACTTTTTAAAGTACTGTCATCCACATCAGTACTATAAAGTCATATAGGGAGAGCAATGGTATAGCTACACTTCTTCTTAATATCAGCACTAAATGAAACAAAAGTGGCCATCTTCATGCTCTGGGTGCATCAACACTTCAGAATGGGCCCTTAGTACCCACTGAATAGTAGGCTGGGTGGGCCTCAGATCCAGTGTGCACACTATGTTGGGTATCACACCACGATTTCTCGATCACCCAGAATGGAGGCTGGGCATTGTAGTGACTGAGCTATTCCATCTCCTCAAATTGTACGAGTAGAACCAAGAGGTTAAAAGCAAACTTCTTTCTTCCAGTATCCTTTCATTACGATACACTGAAGCATTGTCAAAATCACGTCACTTTCACCACTATCCGACAATTTTAAGCAGCAATAAAATGAAAATTTATTTGCATAATTATATATCATATAGTAATACTACAATATCACAATTATTAAAATGAAAATTATTGTATCCCAGGGGTCCATAAATTTTCCAAATATCTATGAGCCATCTCAAAATTCTGGGTTACTGGAAGGAAGCTCCATACTGAGGATCCATCAATATTTGGCGCCACCATAAAAAATTAGTAACCTGGCTGTCATGGCACCTGGAATTTGTGCACCTCTGGTTTTATCACATTTTTATAATCACTGTTAATAAAAATTAAGCACAGGAATACTAAAATTTGAAGCAGAAGGAGAGACTGCAAGACGGACTACTGAGACATTAATAATGATAGTGTCAGTTAAAACAGGTTTGATCAACAGTGCACAGGCATACTAAGCTTCACTAACACTATACCACTCTATGGAATATTGGCTTAATGTAAAACAACATAACTATTTTGCATGATTTGAGGTTTTCACAGCACTGTGGATAAAGACTGAAGTATTCTGGGATATAACACTGTGCCAATTGTTAAGAAATCTTGGACTTACCTGAAGATAGAGGCATTAAGATCCTCCAAAAGTTTAACAATTGATTACCAATCAACACGGCATCATATCTTAGAAGACCTCAGTATTCAATACAATTATTGCATGGTGTATATTTCCAATAATCAAATATGTATTTTAATGATATTGTAATTAACGTGCTCATAACACAAGATTCGGTGTGATAGGAAGCAACCAAGTGCTCTAGAAAGGAAGAATTCAAGGCATAAGGCAGTGTAATTCAGCATATAAGCAATATTCATGTTCACATAAATATGTTCAAGATTGTACAATTTATTATTACAGACAGTCAGTTTCTTTCTCATCATAACATGCAGCATAAGTCAATATATTAAATTAATAGAGTTGACACAACTTTTCTTTATTACAGTCGAAACATGAAGAATTTATAGATACAAATATTGTTTTCACAATAAAGAATGGTTGTGTGGGCTATATCAATTTAGTGTATTGAGTTAATGGAACACAAGGGTTGCCCCTTTGTTAAAGCAGAGCATAAGGTTCATTTCCAGGGCATTTAGCAATCCAAACATACGTCTGACAATCAATCCCATCCCTGCATATGGTTAGAAAGCTGATTAGGTGTCATGACTTTTCTTGTAAAATATGTTTAACACACACTCTATGACCATTGATTGATATGTTTTAATTATGGTACATTTCATGTACAGTTCTGTTACCTAGGTATCAATGGTCTGAACTATAATGATATTTTAAGTAATACTATTACATTTTATAGTAATGAGGAGCAACTTAGTGGCCCGTATGTGAAAAACACAGCAGCTTTCCAGTGTGTGGGATATGATTTCAAAATACAGTCATTCAATCAGGATATTTGTGTTCCACTGTTACCACATACACCTTCATTATTTAACAGCTAACCACATCATCAGTAATCATTTATACACCCATTAGAACAGAGTGGCATGAAAAGCACACATCACAATTATTTGCTACTTAATTTTGTTTATTTTTGCTTTTGAACTTCAAAAGAAAGAAGTCAAATAACAAATAAATTTGCAGCATTTGTTGAAAATGTTCATATTTTTCTGTAGATATATAAAGTTTGTGTACTGAACATGCACCAGAATAGATTTGCAACTAGACCATTACCAATAAATTATACTTATGTCTGTTCCAACAATAAGACTTAAAGGTGTCTAGGATGATTTATAACTGACTAAAAGACAATCTTTCCATCATTTTGTATGACATAACTTACAGTTTGTGCATAATGAGTACAATATTGCATGTAGCACCACATCATATTTCTGTAATGTCGTTAATTGTGACAGCAGTAGGTATATCTTCAGTTTGAGCTTATGGATTAAACTCCTCTAAATTCCTGGCATTCTTTACTAAGAATCCAGAGTATTTAGAACATCCACAAACTATGATCAGTGTTTCAAAAAGTGTCAATCCCAGTGGCCGCGCGGTCTAAGGCGTAGGTCTGAGGCCGAACGCTTGCTGGGATCATGGGTTCGAATCCCACCGGGGGCATGGATGTTTGTCTCTTGTGAGTGTTTGTGTTGTCAGATAGAGGCCTCTGCGATGCACCAATACCTCGTCCAGAGGAGTCCTACTGACTGTGGTGTGTGTCTGTGTGTGATCAAGTGAAAGTAAACAACCTCGACACCTACTGTGAGTAGGTAGAAGTAAGGACTATGTTTCAAAAAGTTAGGCATACTTTGGTAACCATGTTACATAGCTGAATGAAACAAAAGCTAAACTGATGACACAAACTTGGATTTACATCACTAAGAGTCCACATGTGCATCCCTCATAATGCTGCAGACATTCAAATGACACTCTGACTCAGACCAAACAAACATCTTAATTTTGCAGAGGCTAACATAATAGGGACAATTTGCCTTCATATGATCAATTCTTGATATTTCTGAACAACTGGATGAAAAGTACAATGAAGTTTTCAAAGAGTATGATGCATTAGATACATTTAGCATCTTTGTTTGAACAAGTCCAGTTGAGAAATATTAATGTTGCTGGATGAGAAGAGGAATGCTTTCCAATATTTTATGGCCATGTATCTCCTCAGGTTTACAGCCTCTGATTTATTTTTTGAGGGGTATATATGAAGTGCTGTTTGTGAAGCTGTTGGACAATTAGACATCCCTTAAACATTAAACAAGGAATTTTTAACAGGAATTTGTAATAGGACTTGTCTTTTTACTAATGCATTTTTAGAGTTTTGTAAAGTAAAATTTATATTCGATTTCATGATTTTTTCATAGCGATCCAGCTATGTGAGGCTGAGAAAGAATATAAAGTTTTTAGGTATGTAATACTTTCCCTTGCAGTATTTAAGTAATATTTTCACCATCAGTGACATTAATTTTACATTTATGTCTAATAATTACACTTTGAATACATAAAAACAAGGATACAGCAGCCTACAAATATATTTGTTCAACACTGTATTAAACGAAGACAGAATAAGGTTGGGTTATGATAAATCATTATAAAATAAATATTTTGTACAGGAAAAAGGCTGTCTATTTTCTTTCCTATTTGTTGAAGTTTTAAATATATAGAGTATATTATAAATTTATATAATAAATAAAAGTGAAGTCCCTGTGTCTAAGTACTAAAGCTTGAGAGCATATAGCAGCCAGGAGCCTGGAGACAAGTTCCAAGCCTCATAGATGTCACCACTACACATGGGCAAGTGATCAGTTTCATGCTTGGGTCTCTTCACTGACTTGGGAAAGGTGCTGATACCCATTATATAGCAGCAGCTCTGCTCAGTTGTAACATCAGTACCACTGTTCACTGTGGGACAGTATGTGGTACCATATTCAACATTCCTGAATAATAATTAGCCACATATTCTCATCCATTCATTCACTATCATGATCTGTGCTCTACTGAAACATATTTCTACACAAATAAATCACATTATTTTCAATGTTATCATGTTACTGGAAGAAACATTATACCAATGTTGTAAGTTTTGTTCTTTCTGTGAAAAACATATTTAATGATAGGTAATGCACAACTGACCCTGCTATAACACAGGGGAATGCATGTTTGAAAAGGTCTATATGTTGTGATACCAGGTAATATGACCTCAGTTTTACTCAGTAAAAATTCCTTCACTCAGTCCAATAATGTTAACACAATGAGAAGCATAATCACATTACTTTATATTCAGTACGTTGCTGCCATGTCCTCACACATGAACATTTTACTTAGTACTGCTACGCCACCTGTTTTACATTTTTGTTGAACCCAGGGCCAATAAACAAGAGGTTATGTCCTTCATTGTATAAAAGCTACCAACTATTTCTTTGGTATTCTTCTACCCTATAGTGTTTAAGCCTGCCAGGACTGTGGACTAGTTTATAAAACTTTTGTTACAAAGTGCTACCTTTTTTAAAAGAAATAATCCTTATCAGCAAGTAAAAATGGCTCCCAGGTATGGAGTTCTCAGTGTGTTAACACAGAGCATAAAATGTTCTGTCCACATCAGTAGTAGTAGTAATAGTAGTAGTAGTAGTAAAAATGATGACAATGATGATGATGATGATGATGATGGTGGTGGTGGTGGTGGTGGTGGTGAAGATACAGGAGATATGAGGCTATGTTACAATAAGTTACAATGAGTGAATGTGGGTGTAATTACAGCTATAGTGCTACATTAACTCCCAGTAGTTTTAAATTATTTTTGTTTCAAAGACCAGAAAGACTGCAGTGCATTTTCACAGGACAAGATTATAACTGTGTAATATTCTATGGTATAAATAAAGACTACTTATTAAGTTATTACTAGCACATTCTAACACATCTGTTCGCAACATAAAAATTAATGTTTCTATAAGATTAAAGTTGAAGAGATATCACATACACACCAAATTAAGAACAATGTAGTGGGCATGTGAACTAATTAAGTGGTTGGATATCATACTTATTCTCAGACTGATACAGAATGAGCACAAAATTCATCATAATTTAATAAGCCACGAGAACGTCAGTAATAGTAAATGCTGACTATATCATGAAAGAAAACAAAATCAGGAAAAATAAATTACTTGCAAAATAAATATCTTTCCAATCCAGGTAACCTTGAAATATCATTATTATTATTTACCAAAGATCAATATTTCTCTTTAGGTATTATATTTATTTCCCTTCCTATCAACTGCTCTTTTTCTTTTATACAAGTGTACCTGAAAATCAACCACATGCTCTATCACATGAACAGCACATAATCATACACTTCATATGCAAACAGCATAATGGCATCTCAGTTTTCATTGTGTCAAATATTCTCAATACGCAGAAATGGAAGTGTGTATGACAAAACACGCTGAAGAGATAGAAGCCAAGAAAAGACTTGATTTGTGCTAGTAGGAAAGTAGAGACATCAGTGTCATTTAAATATTAAATAGTTGAGTATATGTTGAGCTGACATGGGTACTAGGTTTATTGATGCAAATAATCATGAAATTCGTTTATCACAGGTCTACATTCTCACTGCAGCAACACTTGAATTTATGGATGGCAACATTTCACAGAACCAACCACCTGGAAGATAGCCCCTTCAAAGACTGCATGGTGACAGCACTTCGAAGTACTTTGAACTGTACAGTATTGCATAAAATGCTTCATCTTTGAATCACTCACTTCACAGCACCATCACTATACAATCAGCTTCTTTAATATCATCAAGTTTGTGCTGTTGTATTTTGCTAAATCAAGAGCAGCAGATGCTTCATTTTTCTTGGTTTGTGTATGCCAGACTAGAACCTAGCACAGAGGAAGGTCAACATTAAAACACAAAATACTGAAACAAATGTGGTAACTGTTACTCACGGTAACTGTATTTTATTAAGTCTTGACATATGTTACTTCTAGAGCCTGCCCGGCGTTTTGATTCTATTCACAAGCTAGCAGTGAGCACAAATTCGTATCTTGTACCACAACACTACTTTATTCACCACACCACTGCCTAACCCGCCAAGTTACCGGCTCCATGCAAACCCGTGCTTTTACAGTGTCGCCAACATCTGTTTCACGAACAAAATTTCCCTTTACGTCACAATTTCCCAACAACATACATATAGCTTGGCTAAGGCGAGTGATTGGTATAATCACACCAACAAATGCACAATTTATAAAAATCACAAATCATTCACACACATGAACTCTCCTACATATTTCAGCAATAAATCGCCATCCCCAGGGATATATTGCTACAAAGGAATATAAAGTTAATAAATTAAATTCAATTACAGAACATTAAAAACAAATTATGACCAGCATCAAATTATCAATTGTATCCACATTTTCATATTTATAATTACCATAACTTATTTTTAAAATTCGACATCTAAATTGGATATATTACTTTAATATTCCTCTGTACTACTGTCTTCCTGAGGATGGCAATTTATCACTGAAACATGTAGAAGAGTTCACATATGTGAATGATTTGTGATTTTCTACAAATTGTGCATTTGTAGGTGTATATGGATGAGTATATTCAGAATGCATGGAACAGATAATATTAATTTTTTAAAAAAGAGCTATTGGGATGTCATGCTTATCTGTTCTTTAGACTTTAACCCTTTAAAGACGAAGCGTATCTGTTTTATATCAGGATTCAGTGCGTACCATGCTGTAAATACTCTTCACTTCGGTTATAAAAACCAGTCTCTTAATGTTTTATAAGGCAAAAGTTGCTGTTTGTTCTGAGATCCGTACAAAACACATAAATGCAATGTGGGCACCACATAGAATTTTTTAATGTTAAACCTGGTGGTATGTAAAGTTACCACTAGGCTTTAAAAGGTTAATCTAGTACCCAACAAAACTGTCTATAAACATACTTGGCAGATTTTGAGTAAAAGGTAAAAGGTAACGCTGTCTCATACATGCCATGAAGGCGCAGGTGGAATAGAGGTAAACTCTACTCAGTCTCAACTCTGGCACTAGGTGCAGTTGAGTGATCAGTGTCACGCTCCGGCCCCTTTACTGCGGGATAAACGCCTCGGTACTCATTGAAGTGGAGGCCAGGTGAGACCCAGAGCTCGTCTGGACATTTTTGGAGATGAGAAAATCTCTGAATGGGATTTGAAAGTTGGTCTATTCAGTCTGTTATGTATTGAGTTCACATAGTTAACATAAAAATCAGTCACTGATGGAGTAGAGGTTGAATACACACCTACAATACAAACTCAGTTCCCAGAATGCAGTGGTAAAATATAAAAAGCCTGGTTAACATGATTAACACAACTGCTCTGTATTCACATTTGGATTACAGTTTATAATGCGAACACATCAGAAGGTTCCAACAACAAACCTGTAGCATGCATTTCTTGCTTTTCATCTCAGCTACAATAAAGTCTATCAATTTATTTATTTATTTAATTAATCACTTATTTAAACACAGAAAATGGTACCACCAGCAGACAGAATCATAAATTTCACACCTGAACAATTCAAATAAAACAAGAATTTGGATCAGTACAAAAGACAAACGCAATTACAGCACTCTCTTAAGAAGTGCATACGAAAAGACCTAATAATGTGGGTTTAGATTTTGTTTACATATAAAAGTTTTTGAGTTTTTGTGGCATTCTGCCATGGACTGTGTGGGCTATGCCAGGCATGTCATCTGACACTGAAGACTACTGCGCAGTACATTGTCAAGATGGATTTCTTCCCTTCTCAGAGCATTACCACATTTTACAGTTATCATTATCATCCTTGCACAGTGCAGATGCACTGTAGTGTTTTGGAAGAAACAGCAGTCTTATGTGACAATGACATTGTGGTTTAAGCACACAGCATGTGTTCTTGAGAAGGAATTCCACATATGCATGTTAATCTCATCAGAAAATGTTGAAATATTTCACCATAAATTTAAAGAGCTATTTATGACCATGTTACTTCAAATAAAACTCACCTCTGTGCAGTTCTTAGCTTTTAATTCTATCTCATTTGGTTCAAATGGTGTCAGACTTTTAAGAAATCCATCCTCTTCAAAACCAGGCTTGTAAGGCATTATTGCTTTCGGTCTCTGAAAGATTTTCCTGTAATTATTACTGGTAATCTTACCATATATGAAGGCAGAATTCTTCAAATAATTATTTCCTCTCTTTATTTATGTGTCATTCATGCACAATGTATGAAGCTGAACAGACAACTGAATGTTATGCCTAAATTAAAAGCAGACACATCCTAGAATCAGGTGCTTGTGTGTTGGTGAATGGCACTGACGCTCCACAACAATCCAAAAGTACCTGACTGTAATACTCATTGTGCTGAAAGCCTGAAATCTCATACAACACAAATCTTTCCCATGTCAGTGTCATTAATTAGGCTGCTGCCCATCACCAAACAGTTCCATGTGGTTTAATATTCTATGCTCCATTTTTTTTAAGGTTTCACTTCCTGCTTATCCTGACTGACGTATTTTTTAAGGTTTTCCTCCACATTTCTGTGCAAGTGCTGGAACAGGACCTTTAAATATGTTATAGTCTGTTTTGAAATCCTTATCAGCTAACTATTCATGATAAACTTCTGTCATCATCTGAAAATATATAACACTGTAGCTGAACAGTATCATCAAATAATGTAAGAATCACTCATCACTCCCCTTTGATGTTTCATAACTTACAAATTTAAGACAGTATCCTGAACTGAAACAGGAAACAACAGGACACCTGCTTGTGTTACCTGTAATAGGAACTCCACACTGACAGCGAAGCCTGCCATGTCCACAGGAAATTTTCTTCCTGCTACCCATCCATCATAAAATCCCACAAAGGTACCATTGACAACTACAGGTGAGCTCAGTCCAAATTTTGTACAAAGCCCAACTGGCCACATGGACACACGTTTCGTTGTGCGAATCTGGAAGAGATTACAAGTGGTGTATGAAGTGAATAGACAGTTGCAATAAAGCTTGACATGTGATATTTTAATCATTTGTATTCTCTGTTAAATTACACACGAAAACCATGCTTAACCATCTGCCATATCAGAGGTAATTAAACGGGATTGGAGGTAAACCCTTCCCTGGTCAGCATACTGGGATGTAGAACACCAAGAATATTCAGAAGCAAGGCTGTATGAACCATACATTAATCGTTCTCATGTTGTGAAAAGATCCCGAAATTCCTAAATTTTTTTCATATTTTCTTACAAATTTTCAGATTTTTCAGTACTTCGGTTAATAGTGTTAAAGCAGAACAGTAAAATCATTCCTGCCATCTAGTATATTTCACAGGAATTAAGCAGCTATGTAAATGAATGGAAGATTGTGGAACATATTGCATATAACATGGACAGGCACAAAGGTGCTAGCAGGTTATGCTAGAAACAACATACATGGGAAAGCTGCAGCGCGAAGCACTCCCCCTCTTCCTTCACACTTGCTTATAAGAATCAAGACTTCTTGTTGACAATTTTTATATCAGTCACTCAACGTGGAATATGAATGTAAACAGGGCTCTCCAGTAGGGTTTATGGCTTTTAATTCAATTTAATGGACTCCAACCCATTGTGTTTCATCATCATTCACATAGGTACAAATTATTCCATTTAACACAATATTTTATTGTAACTTTGAAATGCTACACATTTCCATCAAAAATGATCATCATCAGGCGTTCTTCTACAAAATCTTAAAAATCAAGGTAAAATATAAAATGTAATATTTGAGAGATATCTCAAATAAAAAAAAATACCTTGATTTTTAAGATTTTGTAGAAGAAGGCCTGATGATGATCATTTTCGACTCAAATGTGTAACAGTTCAAAATACCAATAAAATGTTTTGTTACAAGGACTAATTTTTATCTACTGTATGTAAATTATGGCTTGTATTTCTAACACAGTGGTACGTTACCTCTTCAAACAGCTGGATGTCATATGTGTTGTCATCATCTGCAAAATAGAACACCCCACTCTTGGCATTGGCCCGCAGCCATTCAAGTCCACGGTTTCTGTTGGATACTCCACGGGGCTTTGCACCTTTTTTTTTCTTGAATAACTCTGGCATAGGAGCTGTGAAATTAAATTCAAATCAATAATTATACAGCAAACATTTTAAAGTTGTATGTTATTTTGACAAACACTGCAGTTAGTTGTATAAAGTTTTGAGCCCTATACACACCGTGTGTAACTGAATATAAGACAAGAATTTCTTCCTAAATCATTACCTGGGAAATGTGGCATCACCTTATACTCAGGCACACAGCCAGTAATGACAGCTTTCCAGATACTTTTTGTTTGCTGAGACGTGTTATTTGAAAGTTAAGATGCCAAGTCCCCCCCCCCCCCCACCTCCTTCTCTTCCTCCTCCTCCTCCTCTAGTAAAACACGAAAGACTTAACTCAAGATTTAACAATTATGTTTTAATTTCTTGTGATGGTAATCTGATACTGTTATACATAATATTAATGTAAACTGTAATTAATGGCATGTCCACCTGCAGAATATACATGCAAAGATGCTGTTGCGTAACAATGCTGAATGGATAGACTTATGTATATTCCCACAGGACTCCTTCAAATGTTTGGATTTGTGTCTGAAGCTAGTATAGGAAGTAAAAATGCCTGCAGGAATATGTGATATTTTCAATATCTTCTGTCTTTTTAATTCATTTTGTCCTTTTGTCTATGTATCAGTGCATCAATTACTAGAAACTACAGTGGTAGAAAGACAGTGGTATAGTAATTTATTATAATTAACACACAATATATTTAACATGTATTTTCTTACTTTGCTCTGGTGCATGTGTCAGTTTCAAGCATAAATTTATGCTTTATTTTGATACACTCAAAGAACACTAAAATTATTGAGATCCTCTTTAATCTGAATTAATCCTGGACATCCCACCGAAATGAATGTCTATCGGTGCAGGGGCTGCAGTTATAAACACGAAATCCCGGCACCTATAATGATGCTGGGCAGAATATATTCATCAGTTATGGGCAGATGAGTAAGTCTACGAGACAGTGCAAAGCAATATTGGTTTGCCTATGACCATGAGATTAAACTGTGCCAAAACTGGCCTTATTCCCAGATCACGAGTCAAAATAATGATATCTGTCATAGCAGATGCTATTTTTCTGTCTCTCAATGAAGTGTATTTTGTGTATAATGATAAATGTGTCATGGCTACGAAAGGTTCCTAATACTGTGTTTCTTTTCACAGGGGATGGAAAGAAAGTTTAATTGTCCTTAAACCAAGCAAATAACTGGTACATAATAGATTTGTGACCAGCAGCACGACTCACTGCCAAATTGTTTTCGAAATTTGATATCAAGTTCAGAATAAGTTTCTTATCATCGGAGTGTTGGTTATCTAATTTTTTGAAACCTCTTTCTGGCTTTATTAACAGGCAGGATAAGCATGCAAAATATTTTATGTTCATCAATTTCGGCTTGTTATTTTGGGCACAGACATCCTTCTTGCACACATACTATGATTTTATAAAACAACCTACCAATTCTTTCACAGCACGTAGTACCAGGCTTAACAATAAGAGGGTCAAGGGATTATTATTCCTGCAGGATCCATTAACATAACAATCAAATGGCTCTTTACAATAGCTTCAGACTTGATCCTTATCTAATAACCTGTTTTGTTTATCAGTAAATGGAATTATGCAGGTTACCCACAGTCTTCACTCATACACAAAGTGTTCACAAGCACACTTACCCACAAGGTGGTCATGCGAAATGCCTGTTCGCTGTAGTAAGTCAGATACCAACTGTGTCTTATTTTCTGCATCTTCAATGACCAGCCAGTGAAGATTTTGCACATGCATTAATGTTTGTGCCATTCGGGTCAATTCTGCAATCTGCTCTGGTCTACGATATGTTGGTGTGATAATGTACAGGCGGGGTGTTTTCTGTGATGTAAGCGGCACTTTGGAAAGTGAAGGATCTGCAGCAGTTGGTACTGATGCTTCACCACAAGCTCCTACTCCCAGCAACTCACGTCCAAGCTGCATCATCAGATCACGTAACAGTTTTTGGTCAATAGTGACTGAGATTGTGTCATCCAGTCTCAGACGACCCACAGCAGCACGCAGCAGTTCTTCCCTTAGAGCAGCTGCGGGCTCTGCGTAACTTAGCCCACTGCCTCCATCCCGGTTTGGTCTGCCCATCAGCGACACTGAGGAGATCTGGTATTGCACTACCACCACAAATACAAATAACAGCATTATGAACCACATTTTCTTTGAGGGTTTCATTGCTTGGGCCCACCACAATCCCTGAAACAAATAAAACAGTAAAACAATAAAATAACCTCTTGGCAACACACTGTTTGCATTTGTATATAAATAGGAGACACAGATGAATATGCTTACATATCCTTTTTCTTTGGAACCAAAAACAGGGATATTTAACAGTATCCACGAGGCAGAGGTCGGGGTAGAAGACAACATTTTAGCACGTCACGCAATTAGAAAGGCATAGTAGTTTATTAACATTACTACAATCAGATACATAAAAACTATAATACTAATAACAATCAAATAAAAATAAAAAAATAATAATAATACTCAGACACTCATTTCACTCACTGATCTTTCTTTACAGATTTGTTCCTCATGTTTCCCAGTTTCAGTCCAGACTCTGTAATCTCTACATTTTTGCTTATAAAAGCAACCTATTCACGTAGGCTATACACAACAGTACAACTGTGTGTACTCTATGTGCATTTGTTGGTTTTCTAAGCAAAAAATATCATCTCATTGCACGGAATGAATGAAGTTAAGATGTATAATCACTAATCTACATATGTTCCACTCTCTCTCCTATTCCATCCTGTCAGTGGTTGATAGACCCTGCTGTATACCCATACACGTTTCCACCCACTGCGGACAGTCAAAATTTTCATATGCATTTTCAGAAATGTCATACTTCCGTCATTTTGAAAAACCCGAGACATTTGGCGCCCCAACTGAATGTTGTGGGACACCTGGACAATACTTTGAAACCCATACAACCCAGAAGAATGGGCAATATTCCAGCATTCGTTTGCGAGCCCGACTAAAAAATGTCCTTAGGAAAGACGACACATTTCCAGACATAAGGCTCGGAGTTTTCTCCAGCTGGTATACAGATATAACGTATGTATGCTGAGACACATATGCTAATCTAGGGCGTAATATTTAATATCTAATTACTGGAAATCGACTGAAGTCATCGCCGAAAACGGCGGCAACTTCTCCGACAAAACGGTATGGCGTGTAGCATAACGAGTCCAGGAGCATACATAAAAACAAAGAAACAATAACCTTTGAATTAAAAGAAACGTTGGGAGACAGGCAGACGCTTCCTAATGCTTACTCCGCGGATGTCTTAACAACGCACGGAAACGTATGCTTTTTTTGTATACTTGGACTGCTCGCTTCCGGTTGAAGAAATGTGAAGTCATGGGATTTAAGCGTAGTTTTGCTTAATCGCGAGAATAATGTCTGTCAGAGAGTCTTAACGGCCTTGGTGTCTTTCACTCGGACCGTCAGAATCATGCCAGGACGTGACACGAATTAAAATACGATGCACATATCTTATCACCACCATTTTGTACGAGTTGATGTTGATAAGATATGTGAAAATATAAGTACGCGGTATGGACAGTTTCAAACTATAATGCATTTGACAAAATTTCTTTCTTTAGTCATCATATTCAAATATTAATATATAGAAAAAGAAAGAAGCCGAATGTCCAAGAATGACATCCCTATCCCCTGCTTAATAAGACGCATTTTTCCACCTGAAAAATGCCCCCCACAAATTTCCCTGCATCGCAACACCGAAAGGTTAAATTTTAGACAGTTTATCAGGCCTTGCGAAATTCATACATTGTTACAGTTTTTATTAACCCTTTAAAGACGAAGCGTATCTGCTTTGTATAAGGACTCAGTGCGTACCGCGCTGTAAACACTCTCCACTTCGGTTATAAAAACCAATCTCTTAATGTTTTATAAGGCAAAAGTTGGTGTGTGTTCTGCGATCCGTACAAAACACATAAACGCAAAGTGGGCGCCACGTAGAATTTTTTAATGTTAAACCTGGTGGTATGTAAAGTTACCGCTAGGCTTTAAAAGGTTAATGTTCTTGTACTCCTTTACGCAGCACCAAATGTATCACTAATTTGATAAATGGTTACCCAAGCAGGCTGTTTAAATTGACAAATGTGTCTTGCTAATTACAGGATGCGTCTTACAACTTGTAGCATTTTTTGAGGCGGGAAATGCGGTATAAACTATTCTTGTTGTAAAATTACCTATGTTGATTTATCTGGATATGAAATACGTAATCTTATTCCTGTTGCATATTGCCGAAGAAAATTAAGCAAACCAACAGGATGGCAAAAATACATACAGCTAAAAATAGAGTCGAACCCGGTTATACTGATATAGGTTTATACGACAACCCGTATATAGCGTCAGATATTCTGTGGTGCCAATTAATTCCTCACTGTTAATCATAACGATATTCTGCTCGGTTATAAAAACACTCGTTTATAACGACACAAAATATTCAGTCCCTTTCGTGAAGTTATAACCAAGTTCAACTGTCCTTATTCCTGATGCGTGGGCTAAAAGACTTTTCATTTGCCGAAATTTGGAAAAGGCGCGATTATGTCATACCTTGCCATTAAATTAATATTATCAATTCTCTCAAATCTCTGGGTGTTTTATCCATGCATGCATTTAGTTTCAAGGCAAAGTAGTAAAAACTTTAATTCCAGGGAAATAAATATATAGGTATGATATAAGATGTTTTACGTCTATATTTTTTTGTGGTTTCCTGCGGGAAAGAAGGTTTATGTAACGCAAGTTTGAGGTAAAAAGACAGCATGGCGTTGGGGCCCAGAGGATCTCAATAACTTCCATGAAAACTTTAAAATTTTACAAGCTACACACCCGTTGCAGACTGTCAGTAAACAACAGTGGCAACAAAAGCGATGGAATTTCCGGCAGTTAATTCCTACAGTGTATTTGCAATGTACACTTAGAATGAAAGGCCATGTAGGAGTTATAACATCTGTATAAAGAAGAGAGGTATCAATGTCCTTTTCAACTTAATAACACATGTATTAAACCTTTAAAGACGATGCGTATCTGTTTTATATAAGGACTCAGTGCGTACCGCGCTGTAAACACTCTCCACTTTGGTTATAAAAACCAATCTCTTAATGTTTTATAAGGCAACAGTTGCTGTTTGTTCTGAGATCCGTACAAAACACATAAACGCAGTGTGGGCACCACGTAGAATTTTTTAATGTTAAACCTGGCGGTATGTAAAGTTACCGCTAGGCTTTAAAATGTTAACATACACGAAATTCTGAACTACGTGAGTCAATACGGTGCAGCAACCATGCTCACAAACTTAAATAACACCAATTTTTTTTTTCGTCTTCGCATCCTCGAACTTAATTGTGAAGGCAACTGGCAAGCTCAAGGAAAGTCCGCTTTGTGCTTGCTCATTATGTTTACTACAATGTGTTTAACAGGCGTGTCTTTAAAAGACTTCCCACAAAGCTTTGAACTTAAGATGTAAGGGTTAAGACAAAAGGTAAATGTCGCCCCATCACATGTCATGTAAAGAGACAGGGGAATAGAAGAGTGGGTCTACTCATTTTTATGCTCTGTCCTAGATGGGGGGTGGGTTGCCAGCATCACGTTCCAGCCACCTTACCAGTGGAAAAGAACCCTAGCACACCTAGTGCAGGAGGCTAGGTGGAAACCAGGGCCGGTCTGGACGGATATGGCGAAAAGAAAATTTCTTGCCTCCACCGGGGTTCGAACCCGGAAACATCTAACCTATAGCGGGTAGTTCAAGTCCGTTAGAAAATCTGGTATGTCGGAGGCAGAGACACTGATTTCTTTTGACGTCGCCCTGGTCAATTTTCAAGTATGAAAACAAGAACTTTGTTGACTCTTAAACATTTTCATTCTAAATGTCTTTCTTCACGATAGTATGAAGATTCAATAAAGTGACATCTCAGAACTGGAAGGCCAGGGATCGGCACCAGCACGTCCCGTCCCATTATTCGAACCTACAGTCAAGCTGTTAGGATAGTCCCAATGTAGGGACCGCCGCTAAATACAAGTATTATGCAAAAAAAAAGGGACAGCATTATCTGTATACTCGTACGGTATAACTCCAATTATCCGGAAGCTGGTTATCCGGATAGTCAATTATCCGGATCGACTAGGCCCTTCACGTAACTTTGTCCAGAATTCTACAAAACTAATTTGCCTTGAAATTACCGGTTATCGGATCGATATATCCTTGATTTCACCAAGTAAATCTGTAAGTTAGACATTTTCTTACTGTAATTGTACTACACCTTTTTTATGGCTCAATTTTTTCCCCAATTTTCAAATTCATATAAGGCATTATGTATTGTTTTATTTGTACGTAAATAAATATATAGGATAAAACAGCCGTTTATAGAATTTTTTTTTTTACTTTGAGCGCCAATGTCGCGGTTTTTCAAAGAAAGAGCCAATTATCCGGATTTTCTGCATATCCGGACGGTCGGCGGTCCCAGTTATTCCGGATAATTGGAGTGATACTGTATGTAGAAAAAATGCGAAAAGTTGAAAACGAAAGGGAGATGGGTACTGTACTTGAGTCCAGTGAGTATCAAATGGAAGCCTATCCGTTCGTAACCTGTCTAGAGCAAAGCAATATTTACAGTGCGCTTAAACTGTACTACCTAGTAAAACCTGAGCATAAACGTTGTTCCTACTTCTCCTTTTCCGAAATCAAAATTTTTTAACAAATAAGTAAAAATTAATTATAAATGTATAAACAAGGAAAAATATTTGAAATTTGCCTTAGAAATCATACATTAAAAAATATTCAAACTTCAAATTTTACTTTCACCTCATTACACCATCAAAAGAAAACAATTTAAGAAATGTCAGGTTTAGGCGCGTTTGCAAAAACAAATAAGGATAGCCACAATTGGCTACACCGCATCTGTCTCCGTTCGTCCGTCCGTCCATGTGGAAAAACTCGGCTCCCTCTACACGGATTTTCATGAGATCTGATACTGGAGATTTTCATGAGATCTGATACTGGAGATTTTTAAATAAATCTCTTGAGAAAGTTCGAGTTTGTTAGCGCAGCAGAAATGTTCGAAACATTTCACGGTCTACCCACACAATTCATAAAATGCCGCCTTTATGCGTAACCTGATAAAAAAAAGTCCTCAAACAGGAAGGTAAACACGGAACACAGATAAGGTGATGATGGTTTATTGTCACACGAAGTCTGGCATGTTATTATAGATTTACATTTTTCTTTCCTTTATTTCCTCCATCCTCTTTGTTTCTTCCTTCCCTTCATTATTTACTCAATCTTTTCTCTTTCTTGCTACAGTGGATTTCCTTCATATCGTCCATTTTCTTAAATATAATAAAAGGTAAAAGGGAAATTCACCCCAGAACAGGCTATGAAGGCCCAGAAGGGGGTAGAGATATAGCTGTAATCTTTCTTTAACATCAGCGCTGGGTGGAGAAAGGTGGCTAACGCCACTCCCCGGCCGATTTACCCCCGGGAATGAGACCCCGTACCCATTGTACAGAAGCCTGGGTGTGTACCACAGCGAAAAATCTCGCCCCCACGTAGATTCGACCCCCGGATCGTCCAGCCTGTAGCGCAGTCTCTATACTGGCTGCGCTATCCCGAAACTTTTAAAAAATAATACCTGGAATAAAGTCTACAGAATTAAAGGTTTACATTTTAAAGTGTAGACAGTGTTTTTAATGGCACTTTGCATATGTTGACAGAAATACGGCACGCCTCATAACGAAATACGGATGCCGCAGAACGCCACGTGAGTCTGTGGAGAAATTTCCCATTCAAATGCGTTTCCATATATTCAACAGCGCTTCACGGAATACGGTCAGTGCAGAGATACCTAGTACAGATTCTTTTGTAATGACGTCGACCTATGAGGCTCTTTCCTTATCAAATTGGTGTCGCCATGATCAGTAATTCAAGATGACTACTACGTGTATATAAAGCGTGACGTACGTATTTATTTATACTGTTATCAGAAAATACATCTTATTGCGCGCAACGAAAGCAACTGTTCAACGAATCAGACCACAAATTAAATTTTAAAGCCATAAAATTAAATTAAAATGCAGGAGTTCTGAAATTTTTTACAGCGAGGTAATCGAGAAAGTTTGTCTTCTGGGACACAGCATTGCGTCGCTGGGTAATTAAACCCTTGAAGATGGAGGTAATATATTTACTCGAAACGTTCGTAACTCGATACTGAGCCACGCAGTTTTACATTTCAAAGGAGTGAATCCAGTAAAGCTTCCTCGGGCTAGCAGCTACGTCAGGGGGTTGAAGGACGAGTAAATCAGCTTCTGGAGAACCATTTCTGGCATCGTCACCATCTCTGTCCTCGTCACGGCAAGAAGAGATATGGTTGTCGAAACATTGGTTTACTCGCTGTTCAACCACCTGACGCGGCTTCTAGACCGAGAAAGTTTTACTGGATTCAGCTTTAGATTATATAAGACTGGAACCCTACTGAAATGTTCGTTTTTGCATAAACTCTACTTACGTTAACCTTTTAAAGCCTAGCGGTAACTTTACATACCACCAGGTTTAACATTAAAAAATTCTACGTGGTGCCCACATTGCGTCTATGTGTTTTGTACGGATCTCAGAACAAACAGCAACTGTTGCCTTATAAAACATTAAGAGACTGGTTTTTATAACCGAAGTGGTGAGTGTTTACAGCGCGGTACGCACTGAGTCCTTATATAAAGCAGATACGCTTCGTCTCTAAAGGCTTAATTTTGTAAATTTCTTTTACATTATTCTGTACTACTCAGTGGATATCTAATTACAATAAAGCCATAACCAGCACGATACTAATAAATTATAATATTAGGCACACTCGTGCCTTAAGCTTACGTGTACGCAGGCAACTTCCCCCTTTAATATTTCAGTCTAAACTTTTGAGTTAAGAAATTTACATGGAAATAAGATATTATTGTAACATTGTAAATTTGACGACAAGATTACGGTAAAGCATTAAGGACAGACGTAAACTTGCAATGACAAATTCAAAGACTTGAAAATCGGTGTGGAAGTACGTATGAGTGCAATAATCAGTTGATATGGAGCAATGTAATAGATAAACTTGTGAAACTGCTTTCATTTATATTACATATTCGATTGTAAATCGGGGGTTAAAGATGCTGTAGCTTACGATTTTGCAGAGTCATTATTATATCTGGCAAATATCAGTTGCCACTACCTCTCGGCTCTTTAATCATATTAAGTACGTGCAATACTACAGGCGTAGGCCCGCTAGTAAATACAACTCCGTGACCAACTGATCGGTAATTGCGAAAGAAGATGAAGGTGACTAGATAGATTCGAGCAGGCCGCCTTAACCCCTGCGGAAAAGACACCGGTACTTATTGTACAAATAACTAAATAACTATCTCACTAACTAAAGTAACCAACCAACCAACCAACCAACCAACCAACCAAACAACCAACCGACCGACCGACCAACCAACCAACCGACTAACCAACCAAACCAACCAACCAACCAACCAACCAACCAACCAACCAACCAACCAACCAACCAACCAACCAACGAACCAACGAACCAACCAGCCAACCGACCGACCAGCCAACCAACCGACCGACCAACCAGCGAACCAACGAACCAACGAACCAACGAACGAACGAACGAACGAACGAACGAATGAACGAACGAACCAACGAACGAACCAACGAACCAACCAACCAACCAACCGACCGACCAACCAACCAACCAAACCAACCAGCCAACCAAATAACTAAGTAATTATCTAGACAACCAACCAAATAAGTAACTAACTAACTAACTATAAACGAATGTTTGAATCACTCAAAACAACTTATATTCAATAAGAACAAGGCTATTTGTTCCGCCCAAAATGATTCACCATCATGAGTCCTTACCACTAAGAATACAAAAAAACGGGAAGATTTTGCAACTGTATTGCAGGTTTTACGTCTGAGCCTTTGCAAATTAAAACACACACGTAACGTAGAGGATATAAGAAGTACAGAATGCCCGAAATGTATAATTTAAGTTCATAAAACGTTAAAAACATCAAATAGAATAACGTTAAGTAGGCAATTAGATGTAAAATTCTTGGAAGCGACGTGCATATATTGCAATCGGATAATCCAAGTGTAGAAAAAGTGCGTATACCCGTACAATAGGACTAGCTTCCATTCTTTACACCACATAGAAAACATCGCAAAACAAGATTAATTTTAAAAAAAGCAAAAATGAATAATAACAACATTTTTGAAGGGCGCCGAATTTTTCCTTGCGGGAAAAACATGGCAAATATACGAAGGGGTTGGAAGAATACTGCTGGTCGATAACACAAGCGGCGGGGCGATCATGCTGCAGCTGGTCAGGTTCCGGTGTGCTGTAATTTGAATTTCAACTAGAATCCCTTGTTGACCATACGTATACTCTACTCCAATTCGACTTGCACCAGATCTTCCACAATGTAACTAAGTCGGGGAGTATCTGTAACCGGATTCTTACATGAGGCCGTTACCAACTGCACCATCCCCTAAAGACACGTCTGCGGCTTGTGTTATTTACGGTTCCAAAGCATCTGTGTTTCTGGCACTGTGTTTTGAAGTCTTACCTGTGGTCAGCAACTGAGGACAAATCGTTATATAGTAACCTTCACAAGACAAACTTTTCACTTCCTGCAAACCAGTAAAGACTGCGAAATTTGAGGTTCTCATATGATTTTGCTGAACATTAAAATCTTTTGCGATATTACGCTGTGTCGTAGGGTAAATATTTCCCATGTTTCATAGAGACGTACTGTCTTCGTCTTCAGTCGCAGGTAGTCCAAATATTGACAGCGAAGCTTACATCCTCGAGAAAACATTACCGCTATCAATCACCACGAAATCTTCTAAGTTTTATTTCAACTAAATTATCTAATATCATCAAATAAGGTGTATTATACAGGTGTTTCGAAAGTCGCTTTACAAATTCAAAAGTGTATATAAATTTATATAGAGGACGTACACAATATTTCGAAATGTAAGCAGGCAGGCAAACACATCAAGTTTTACCTCGCATAGTTATGGTTCGATATGACTTCCATTTGTGATGCAGCAGACGTCCCACCTGTATTCAATTTCTTCCCACACGCGACAAAGCATCTCTGGCGTCACTTCTGCAACTGCTGTGCGACATTTGAAGGTAGAAGTGACACGTACACTCGGTCTATGACAAAACCCCACAAGAAAAAATTAAATGGAGTAAGATTGGGGGCACGAGGTAACCATCATATCCGTGCCACTCGACCCATCCACCGACCTGGGAAACGGGTGTTGAGGCACTTGCGGACGTCTCTATGGCAATGAGCGGGTGCGCCATGTTGCTGGAAGTACATGCGTCCTTCGTGGTCATCTTCGCCAAATTGTGGAAAAAGGAACTGCTCGCGTATGTCCAGTTGCAAAGCGACTTTTGAAACACTCTGTATAACCGCGGGGGCCATAGGCTTAACTTTGGGGTGCAATATTTTTTATACCTAAGAATACCTATATTTTTGGCTACTGAGTTGAAGAGAAGCAAATAAAAATTAGGAATATTTTCTAGAACGATTAGTTGGATGATGTAAAGACAGAAAAAATGTAGAACCTACGTTTTACGGGACGCAGAAGGGAGGCATCTAAGTCAAACGTTTACAAACGAAGGCAGACGCTATAAATTTTGTATGCTCTTTGCCTGCGGCCATTGCAGGCTATACTGCGGACTGGTTAGAAGGAATTTTCCTGTCTTTCCAACGTGACTCCGTAAGCTACAGTTCCTAATATTCGTGATGGACTTTAGGCTTTAAAATAGAATGCAGACGACAGAAGAGTGAACTGACTGGTACAATGATTTTCCCGAAATTAATAATCTGATTTCATTATGGATATAATTTACATTTATTTATTATTATTTATTATATTTTATTACTTACTGTTTATTATTATTTTATTTATTATATTTTATTTTATTATTTTATTTATTTTATTTTATTATCTATATTTACTATTTATTATTTTATTTATTATTTTATTTTATTATTTATTATTTGCTTTTATTATTTTATTTATTGTATTATATTATTTATTATTTTATTTATTTTATCATTTATTATTTTATTTATTTTATTATTTATTGTTTTCTATTATTATTACTATTTTGTTTATTATATTATATCATATTATTTATTATTACATTGTTCGGAGTATAAGGCAATCTTCAAGCACTAAGTCACTTTTGTGTTGTAGGTTTGTCCTACAGCCCGGTAAATTGATCCGAACAAGGTCTCATATGCTTTTGACAAAAACTGGAAAAACAACGAAGGAAGAAATTTTGTTTCTATACACATAAATTACCTGGCTTCTTGTCTTCGACTCCTTTTAAATTAGAACTTCTAAGATCAAAAACTTGGAGCAAGCTTATGCCAACATATAAGAGGAAAGTAAGAAAAGACTCAGGCACACAATGTTACTTCCAAACAGCATTTCGTGACTGCGTTCTGAATGTGCTACTCTTGTTCAAAATCACTGCACTGTTTTGTTTGTTGAACCAGGAACCCCTAACTCACTGCCAACATAAATGGGGCAGTTACTTACAGCCTCAGCACACATTCTCACTGATCTGATAACACACTAACTCGCCTGAAATTAGCGAACAAGGGCACACGACTGACAATTATATTAGGTATGGGTTCAAACGCTTTATCTTATCATAAAATAAGGTAAATCTTTTAAAACTGGATAACAACGGAAAGAGGACTAATCTCTTTACACAGTTCGAGTAACAGCCTCATGCCTGATAAGATATTTAATAATGGCCTTATCACTTCAGCAGTCTGAATTTAATACTATTTGAAGGAAGGGCAGGCCAGGTTTTTGTGGGGAAATGTGAAGGGAAGAGATCACTTGTAAGACCAGAGCACAG
Organism: Coptotermes formosanus; assembly: GCA_013340265.1. Lineage (NCBI taxonomy): Eukaryota > Metazoa > Arthropoda > Insecta > Blattodea > Rhinotermitidae > Coptotermes > Coptotermes formosanus. Next base: position 555,389 of record BLKM01000431.1, on the reverse strand, counting down.
TTTGGAGTAAATGATTAAAATGGGCCATGCACACACGTGCTTCAGAACATGCAGCAATGAATCACAGCCAAAACAAACAAAACACACTGTTTTTATGGAGAATCCCTAACCGTCTGTAATTAGGTGTTTCGGTCGAAACATGTAGCAGACTAATTATAGACAATTAGGAGTATCTCCCTAAAACAGTGTATATCGTTTGTTTTGATTTTTGTGATTGAGAATACGCAAAGCTATAAGGTGCAGGGAGGAGTCACAGAAAAAAATCAGTGACCCAGGTAGCCGTTTTATCTGACTTCACATCGTCAGTTTTTTAAATAAAATCGTTATTCCGAGAAACTGATTTATTTCTGATTATTTGTATCTGCAGATGAAGTGATCATAATCATAATCATCATCATCGTCGTAGTCGTCGTCGTCGTCGTCACTACCACCACCACCACCACCACCACCACCACCACCACCACCACCACCACCACCACCACCACCACCACCACCACCACCACCACCACTACCATCACCACCACCACCATCACCTCCACCACCACCACCACCACCACCAATATCATTATCGCCATAATCATCACCAAGCTTGCAGGTTAAGTCTGTAGTCCTCTCCGTTATGACACCGTGTATTTTGGTACATGGTTACTAAGGTTTCGTTGCCTCCATCTTCATGGAAGAAGTCACTTCTACGCATGCCATGGCTCGCAACACAAGAACTTTAATTCTAACAGCATTAAAAACCTCAAATCTTATGTAAATTTTGAGGTCGAGGCAGCGCCATTAGCCTTACAGCATAAGATATTATGAATTACAAAAATTTTTGAGAGACACTGGAATTGAAAGGACCTTCTAAGAGGATCAAGGCGACGTCTGATGGTGAAATTTGTGATGGCATTTTTAAAAGTATTATCTTAGTATTTGCTAGAAACACCGAAGAATAGCAGAACGAATAATTTAGAAACCGGTGGGCCCCCCCCCCCCCCCATATATATGAAGAACGAATGTTGGGTGTTTGAAAATGACATCTACTCCACAGGCATTATAAAGGCGAAATACGAACTAAGTCGCCTCTTTATGGGCTGATGTTACGTGCACCGCTTCGAAAACGCGACACATGGCTTTTTGCATAAAATTCAAAGCATTAGAAAGATTCGCTTTCCTTCACGGTAAGCCTTCGCTGCATATAAGAAGATATGCGAACAAACACTGTCACAAATACGGTTAGATACACTTGTTCCTTGCACTACTTTAGCACCTTAGTTCCCCAACAGTGATCCTGTGTAAACGGTTCCAAACATAAGAGATAAAGTTATAAGAAGCTCCGTCCACTTGAAAGTGCATAATCGGAAGCTTCTCAGCATTTTTAATTTCGATGCATATCTACACATTCCGCAGTAATCCACTGAAGATTGTGAAAAGAGTAAATGCTTATACAGAACTGTGTTACTGTTCTTTTGTAAATCACAGAAGCCTTCGCACCTTCCCATACGAACTTTCAAAATAAGGATTCTGAGTCCTACAGATAAACTAAAGAATGCATAACACTTACAACTCTTTATATAATCAAGGGGCATAAGTTTGAGTTTTTATAGATTTAGATACCTATGTGGGATATCAGAAATTATTTAATTTTGGAAGGAAGCAAACCATCTATTTAATGAACCAGACGAAAGAGAATTATTTCTACGAGAAGATTAGTAGTACAAAATTCAATACAGAAAAAAAACTGACAGAAGTTACAGGAAAGACAAGAAATTAAGGGTGAATATATCGTACTATTTAAAACGATATTTGGTTTATAATTCTTCGAGCGAGTTTTTTTTACAAAAACAGTAATCACCAACAAATGCACAAAGAGAGTTTTATCATCAATCGTAACACACTCCTACATGTTTGAACCCTGCTGGGTCATCTTCAAGGAGAACTTTTTGTTATCGTTACACTAAGGTTGCACTTAATAGTTGAGTGAGAATGTGCTGTTGGCTGTGTACTGCGTTGTTTTTGGAGGCGTGAACTCTCCGCGGTCCGCCCGGGCCGCAGAGTTCACGCCTCCAGTACACAGTCAACAGCACATTCTCACTCAACTATAAAGTGCAACCTTAGTCTAAGGACAACAGAAAGTTTCTCCCTGAAGATGACCCAGCAGGGTCGAAACATGTAGGAGTGTGTTACGATTCATGATAAAACTCTCTTTGTGCATTTGTCCCGGTGATTAGTGTTTTTGTATAATATAGTGCACGGACATGGAACACATTAAATTTGAGTTTTTTTAGTATGGGAAATACAGACAGTTGATTGAGGTACACGACGAATAAAAATATTATTCGTAGGTCTAGACATAAAGGCTCTAAACTGATAATAACCCAGCGATAAGCGAACACAGCTTTGTGTAAAATTTGACAGTATTAACAAATATTTGATTTGAATGCTAGAAGGTTGTCGGTGTTTTTCTGTGACACTGTAACGCCAGTTAAAGAAAAGAAACACTCATAAATGAAATTCATGACAAGCAGGAAGAATAACAGATATATATATTACTGTCCACACGCACTCAGTCGCATATGAGTCTATACAGCCTATATACACGCGCAACTCTACAGTACTACATGTCTTTGTGTGTTCCAAAATATTTAACTGAAGTTTATTTTACAACAGTGCAAGACTGACACATCTAAATAATGACAGGGAATTGACCACAACGTCAAGTCTTCCATAAGAAGCAGTTTCGATTTTAAGCATATTTTATTTAACTCACAATAATCGAAAGTGGGCTCATGCATGAAAATGCTTTGATAGGTCCTAAATTCCCCTCGTTTAACTTAACGAGTTTTAACGAGTGCTAACGAGTTTTCTGATAACACAAAAGTATTTTGATAAGACAGCTTATCACAAAGCACTTGTATCTCTTCACACACAGTTTCAGACATAATCTACTTTTCTAAATAAACTCAGTTATTAATAAGAAATTAAAATTAAATTTCGTTTGATACAACTTTTAAGTTCTGTTTTAGCTCCGTATAAAATAAAACGCTTCCAAAAGTTTCGAGAAATCAGTTTGACAAGATTTGAATCATTCCACAGACTTCACTATTTAACAAAACATAAATTTTCGACATCATGACTGAAGACGTGCACTGGACCATATCTGACAAGTTTGTGTTACTGGAATGTGCGATATGATTTCGTAACACACTACGAGTTTTCATTCTTGGCCGGGGGGGGGGGGGGCGGGTACGCCTTACGTAAAGCGCAAGAATGGAAACAGCGAAGTGCCACGCATTGTCTGAAAAAAAGATGCTAACACGAGGAAGGAAACACTGCATCATGGATTAACTCGCACATAACCAACCCACATTAGGTTACATTTTACAGTGATTCATAAAAAAAATCCGTGTTGCATTCAGGTGAAAACAGTAACGGTTAACATGAAGGCAGTAATTAACTCACATTAACTACTTACTTTCTCGGGCACAAACTGCCTGGGATTCTTTACCTGGTATCATAAGATATTCATCTGTCCTGCGTCTCACAACGTTTGGAGAATAAAATCAGCTGTACGAAGAGGGAGGATGTATCGGACACACGCGCACCGATGGCTTATAAAAATAAATGGACGTAACTAACTAACTAACTAACTAACTAACTAACTAACTAACTAACTAACTAACTAACTAACTCCATGGAGAAAAAGGCCTTCTTGAGAAGCTAACAGTTTCTCAGCTAGTCAAGAAATTCCCCACATTTTATGGAATCCGGAGGTTCATTACCGCATTCACAAAAGCCCGCCACCTGTCCCTATCCTGAGCCAGCTCAATCCAGTCCATGCCCCCACCCCACTTCTTGAAGATCCGTTTTAATATTATCCTCCCATCTACGCCTGGGTCTCCCAAGTGGTCGCTTTCCCTCAGGCCTCCCCACAAAAATCCTGTATGCACCTCTCTTTCCCCCATACGTGCTACATGTCCCGCCCATCTCATTCTTCTCGATTTATTTACCCGAATAATATTTCATGATGAGTACAGGTCATTAAGTTCCTCGTTATGTAGTCTTCTCTACTGCCCTGTCGCCCCGTCCCTCTTAGGTCCAAATATTCTCCTCAGCACCCTATTCTCGAACACCCCTAGTCTTTGTTCCTCCCTCAGTGTGACAGACCAAGTTTCACACCCATAGAAAATAACAGGTTATATTTAGAGTTCTGTACACCCTAATATAAATGGACGTATTCCAAATAAAAGACTATTTGAATGGCGTGCGAAGGGAACCCATGGAACTACTCACTCCCTAGGCTTATAGCTCTATGCTTTTACATTAAAAATTGGCAATAATTTTTCAAGATCATCACATTTTCTTTTCAGCCCCTAGTAAATTGTGGACATTTATGCAAATATGAGTTGGTGTTTGCTCAAGAAATGACCTATGCCCGGTTCTACCATTTTTTTTCCACATTATCTTATAAACTGCAAGATTTTCGGAAAAAAGTTGTTGAACATAAAATGTGTTTTGATTTCCTCTACAATTTTTTCTGAAACATTCCTCATTCTAAAGAGAATTCAGCGAGATATACGTCTTCATGTAATGTGCCTGCGTTATTTTTGACAGGTTTTAAATAAAACTTGAATTTCTCGACGGAATTTAAAAAAATCCTCAAATATCAAATTTCACGAAAATCTGTCCAGTCGGAGCCAAGTTGTTCCATGCGGACAGACAGACAGACAGACAAGCAGGCAGGCAGGCAGGCAGGCAGGCATGTTGAAACTAATACTTGCTTTTCGCATTTTTGTAACAGCGCCTATATATTGCTATGTACATTGTATTTCCCTTTTTTGTGCTTATTTCTTCCATTTTACCCTTTGAATTAATTACTATAATAACACGCTAACAGCTCACATGACCAGTCTCCTATATACTGTCTCCAAACCCTGGTGTTTCCCCCTTGCTACGATCCGCATTATATACTCAGTGCTGTTCTCTCAAATGGAGCCTCTCCAGCAGTAATGTTCCCAGCAGGGTGCGAGATCACGTTTCACTCCCACAAGAAATAGGGATAACTGCTACTCTCATGTTTTCAGACACATTTCGCGTTCAAAATACCGGTAGATAGAACACACCTTGAGGACTGAGTGGTCCAGTGCGTTCCAGAAATTTAACCTTTTAAAGCCTAGCGGTAACTTTACATACCACCAGGTTTAACATTAAAAAATTCTACGTGGTGCCCACATTGCGTTTATGTGTTTTGTACGGATCTCAGAACAAACAACAACTTTTGCCTTATAAAACATTAAGAGACTGGTTTTTATAACCGAAGTGGAGAGTGTTTACAACGCGGTACGCACTGAGTCCTTATACAAAACAGATACGTTCCGTCTTTAAAGGGTTAATGGGCATTGAGTTTCCTTACACAGATTACTGCTTTCGGCTTTAGGTGTGGCATACCACAAGCAAAAGCAGGCATGCCACACCCTTATATATACAACTACGCCACAACTGGTGTTTTGTAGGCACCCCTGAATGATGGGGACACAGCACAACCCACCCTTCAGAATAATCAACATTTTATTCCCTACGTATGTGCAATTGATTTGCAATTGGGGTGGGAGTTGGGCGCAGTACATCTCTTTGAAGGGGTGCGGCATACTCCACAACACATAACTAGTCATTTCCTGTTACACCTCTCGAAAAAGATCTGTTCTCAGGTGCATATATTAACACGTTTACTGATTTAACACTGCCAAGTTTACACTCCCGTGTTTACTTCCTCGAGTTCTTGGGTTTTATATTTTTTTATCTAGCTTTCTCGATTTTTTGGGGGTTTAAGGTCTGAGGAAGTTACCTTCCTAGATTTTTTCGTTGTGATTAAGTGATTACGGTCAGTCAGACGACCGTAAACATGTAATCTCAAGGACAAGGAAATAAACACAACAGTAAAAATCGGTTACGCAGAACAGCTACGTAACCACTCAATAACAACGTGCAAACAGATATTAAAACGCCACCTAATCAATATCATCATGACAACAAAAAATCTAGAAAGGTAACTTCCCCAGACCTTAAAAACTCAAAAAATCAAGAAAGATAGATAAAGGAAAGAAAAACCAAGAACTCGAGGAAGTAAAAACGGAAGAATATTTTACAGAAACAGGGGTCTTGGAACCTCAGATACACACACCGATGTATATTTAAGCATTCAACATAAAGAAGAAAATTAAGGAAGATAGCAACATTACGGTCAAACAACAAACCTTTTCTAGCAATCATTTTAACCAATCCAAAAATTGCCTATTTATCCTGTTTTATTACAATTTTATAATAATTCACTACAATTTTATAACACGCAATTATGTATGAAGCTGACGTGTAAAAGATAAGGCCTTCTGCTTGTATATGTAGAGATTTTGTAACAACAGGATAAGAACGGAGCCTGAAGATGGTCCAAAAATACCGAAACTGGTCGCTCTCATCTTTTAATAAAAACACAAAATAACGTTGGCTGTAGACGGTTACTGTTTTGCACGCATAGAAATAAGCTGCATTCTGCAGAATACAGCATTTACTGACTTCTTTAATCCCACAACTTAATCTAACAAAAATGAACTTCAGCCCTTTCTTTCTGAATGTCAATTTTTCTAGACACAAGAATCAAAATAACTCGACAACTTCAAAGCAAAATGCATTGTTGTAACCTAGGCTAATGGAGGAAAATCCTAGTTTTGAAGTGCCTGGGATAAAACCAACGTATGATTATGGGAATTTGGAAGGACCCGAAAGACCTACTCTTGGAAACAAGTGCCATAACTGTACAAGTCGTACTGTCATGGCAGTAAGGGGGTGGGGGAGAATGTTATGTCAAAAAGCAAAGAACAATAGGGGTAAAGTAACAGAGAAGAACATGTAAAATTCGTGATTTATTACAGTCAGTTATGAATTCTTCCTTAGCCCTTTAAAGACGAAGCATATCTGTTTTATACAAGGACTCAGCGCGTACCGCGCTGTAAACACTCTCCACTTCGGTTATAAAAACCAATCCCTTAATGTTTTATAAGGCAAAAGTTGCTGTTTGTTCTGAGATCCGTACAAAACACATAAACGCAATGTGGGCACCACGTAGAATTTTTTAATGTTAAACCTGGTGGAATGTAAAGTTACCGCTAGGCTTTAAAAGGTTACGTAGAATGGGAAGATCCAAAAATGTTTTAATATTTTTACAAAGAACAACCTCGGAGCCTAGGCCTTGGTTGCTTATGTCCTATATATGACAACGCTGCTTATTACCTCAAGCTTCAAATGCTGTGGCCGCGGCTATAGTACGAAATCTATGCTTCATTTTATTATTACGTTGTTCCAAACCAGTACTCTTACAACTTATACATGAGTTCTTCAACGTAGACAAATATTAATTTGTGCGTTGACTCTCGAGTATTCTGTGTGTGTGTGTGTGTGTGTGTGTGTGTGTGTGTGTGTGTGTGTGTGTGTGTGTGGATAAAAGTACTCACCGTCACCATGTCGATATATCGATTGCAGACCCGTGTTCTGATCTCCTTTCATGTTCCATATTCATATCACGGCAAGAGCGCAGAAGAGGACTGGGGGCCTGTGTAGCTGGCCTTGGCCCGACGTGAGTTGTGCTGGAGAGAATTCTCAACATGCACCGTCCTTTCTGGTAAAATCTCCTACCGGTCTGGGCTAACACCGCTCTGGTCGTGAATGGGCGTTGATGTGTACACTTTTGGTTTAATTTTGTTCTACATATATTTAATTATTGGATCTTTAGTTATTCACTGTTATTAGCGACGTCTGTGTGGAAGGAACTGGAGAACTCCTAATGACTGAACAGTAGAAGTCTAGAAACAGCGACATACTCGTAAACAGAGAAAGATTCAGACGAGGTTGCCCTTATTTATTTATTTATATACTTACATATTTATTTAAATATTTTTCCATCCAAAGAACAAGAATTAATGAAAATACATTCGTGTTGTGTATTCATGTATTTGACAAAGGTAATAGTGGTTTTTCGCAATTCTGCAAACGCGTCTAAAAATGGCTATTTATTATGGAGGTCGAACTGGAGAGAAAAGAGAGAGAGAGGGGGGGAGAGTGTGTGTGTTTGGATAACAGGCAGATGTTTGTAACGTTACAGCAGGTGGTAAATAAACGAGCAAATGCCCCTTTACGTCGTAGCTACCATAGTGACTAGCCTGTAGGCTCTACTTCAATTCCCGAAAGCTGCAAATGAGCCAAGACCGACTCTGGGGGCTCACCCAGTCGCATTTTACGTTCTCGTAAGTTATTCGAGGCGTAATTAACCTTTTAAAGCCTAGCGGTAACTTTACATAGACCAGGTTTAACATTAAAAAATTCTACGTGGTGCCCACATTGCGTTTATATGTTTTGTACGGATCTCAGAACAAACAGCAACTTTTGCCTTATAAAACATTAAGAGATTGGTTTTTATAACCGAAGTGGAGAGTGTTTACAGCGCGGTACGCACTGAGTCCTTATATAAAACAGATACGCTTCGTTTTTAAAGGGTTAATTATCGCATTTATCTAAATAACAACGTTCAACACCTGATCCTTATTTCTCCATTTGGTTGTCTGTGTCTAGAATTTCTTCTAGAAGTGACATAACAAATATCGTTTATAGCTTGCAGTTTCTCTTGTTTTGCCCTCAGTCTTCTTGTTAACCACAGGTTCCTTCACAAACAAAAATAACACGTTATACATGTGACAAACGTCAATTTAAGACTGTCTAAAACGCCTTTGAGTTTGCGTCATCGTCAGATACGGAAGCAACTTTTTACAGCTCAATTATAAACTTAATACAGTCATTTTTCAATACTATATCATACACTCGCTTTTCAAACGCCAGTGGGAACTAATGCTTAAAAATACTTTCTCCTATTGAACCCGCTACTCCCTGAATTCCCATGACAAAACAGTAAAAGTCTGGCCTTGAAAGCTAAAATATATTCTCAAGAAAAAATGTTTTTACTTTATCCATGATAACGTACAGTAGACGTGATCGTGTGTTTCTTGCTTGTAAGACAGTCTGACTACCTTATTTACAGACACAAATAGATTACTGATTTTGTTGAAATTGGTATTAAACTGTGAAGCGTTGATATGGCTGCTAATCAGGGTCACGGTGAGACATCTGAATATGCACTTATTTTTTCCGTAAGATTGCCCACTCGAACACAATATCCAAGATGTTTTAGACAGTGTCTACCTCTGGCTAGGTGGGTCAACAATTCCACGAGAATACTGCTGAAAGTATTCTAAATTATAACCATTGATGGAGGGTGTTGTTAGAGAAATTAATAGGTACATAACCAGCCGTGATGTTCCATATTTTGGCTGAACCTGGGGGTTCATTAGGCAATGAAACCTGTGTTTAATTCGATCTAGTACCCACCTTCGCAACCCATTTTGACTTAACCTTTTAAAGCCTAGCAGTAACTTTACGTACCATCAGGTTTAACATTAAAAAATTCTACGTGGTGCCCACATTGCGTTTATGTGTTTTGTACGGATCTCAGAACAAACAGCAACTTTTGCCTTATAAAACATTAAGAGATTGGTTTTTATAACCGAAGTGGAGAGTGTTTACAGCGCGGTACGCACTGAGTTCTTATATAAAACAGATACGCTTCGTCTTTAAAGGGTTGAACATCCAATCCGAGCTTTGATCCTTTTCACTCAGGTTTCCCGAGAAAAATAAATTTTTCTTTTTTTCCAATACGTGTTAGGTGTCTCATCTATATACCCCTCCTTAACCTTTTAAAGCCTAGCTGTAACTTTACGTACCACCAGGTTTAACATTAAAAAATTCTACGTGGTGCCCACATTGCGTTCTTATTCACATCACAACAAACAGCAACTTTTGCCCTAAACAACATTAACTGATTGCTTTATAACCAAGGTGGAGAGTGTTTATTGCGCGGTACGTAATGAGTCCTTATGTAAAAACGAACACAGTTCGTTTTTAAAGGATTAATTCACACAGCCAATAAATATTGGGTAAGGCAAGAATATTACATAATTCTTAATTACTTAAGTTACTCCAGCCTGCTGCTTCTTATAAACTGTAAGTATCAAGTTCGGCGCAAGACAGTTAACAGTTTATCTCAGTTACAGAACTGGCCACTCTGAACTCTTACAACTTAACTGTGAATTTTCGTTAGGAAAGCACTGAAATATAGATGACTTGGGGTCAAAGCTTCAAGTGGTCTTCACAAGGGAAACACTTGTGTACCGCCCGGGAGTCGACGCGACCTGTGGTAAGAAGAGTGCTGCTAGCCCCTTTTCCCCTCCCTTCTCGCAACAAGCCTAGAGTTTTCTACCCGGGCGAGAGGGAATCAATACTACATTCCGGTTCGGCTGATAGACGTACAACCCTCGCTTTGCGTCTCTTTCTCTGAGCTAACGGTTTTAGCTTCATCAGTGGCATAGTTTGGAGAGGATTAACTAAATTATACATTAGCTGAACAATCCGAGATAGTGTCTTATATACAGGTTCCAATTTCACTTTATCTACAGAAAGAAAAGTCCATTATTAACCCTCTAAGGACGAACTGTAATCTTGTTTTATTTAGAGACTCAATTCTTACGACGCAGTAAACACTCTCCATCTCAGTTATAAACAACCTATCAGTTAATTTTGTATAGGACAAAACTCTCTGTTTTTTTTCTGAGATCCGTACAAAACATATAACTTTAATGTTGAACATCCCCGTCGGCGTATGTTTCAATTTTCACAAAAAATCAGTCACAGCCAACTCTGTTTATTATCTCTTTATTTAGAGATTTGAGCAGCCTGATGATGCCCATAACAGGCCGAAAATAGTAGCTCAAATCTCTAAATAAAGACATATAAACAGAGTTGACTGTGACTGATTTTTTGTGAAAATTGAAACCTATAACTGCTATATCGGCAGAATGTAGAATCTTTAAATGTTAAACTTGGTGGTACATACAGTAACTGCTAGGCCTTACAAGGTTGCTCACTATGCTGAGAAACAAAAGTTGAAAAACTTAACCTTAAGGAGACGTAATTCCATTGAGACGACAGGAAGCAATGGACAAATTACGTGTACGGCATATGAAGTGGGTGAAAGCAGGGAGCTGACGATTTTACGAAATTCCCAAGCTATGAGTAAAATTTGAAGCCATTCCTGTGCTTAATTAAGCTCCACGCATGAAGATAAGTTATGGAGTGCAGACATAGTCCCATACATTCCTAACTTCGGCACTAGATGGAACTGAGTGATCAGCTTCAAGTTCCGGCCGTTTTACTTCCATGGAAAAAGACCCTGGTACCCTTTGGTTGGGCCAAAGTACCGATGTGGACTCTGTGGAGAAATGAGAAACTTCGTGCCTGCGCCGGGAAATGAATTCCCTCTTATTTGGTCGTCCAGCTGTTAGCCTAACTCCTATACTGAAAGAAAAATATTACCTCAATCTAGTGCCGAAGATAAGAATGAGTGGAGCTGTAACTCCACTTTCCCATATGCCTTAATGACGTGCACAGGGATTTCACCTGTACCTGCCACACAAAAACTGCTCAATAATTGGCTACTTATTCTTGTCTGTAACCCAAAATAAGGAGCAGTAAACACGCAACGGCTATACGAATATATTGAACGACGTTGCTATGCGATTCTTAAGGTGGAGCCCGGCATGTTGCTAATGACACTGCCTGCCATCTATACTGTTCAGTTGTAATTTAAGGTACACTACCGACGTGGTAACTCAGTAGTTTGCGGTTCAGAACGGAGCCGGTTGGTTGCCTGGTTATACACTCATTCCGTTTTCTGTCTTACAAAAAGTCCATAGACTGTTCCAAAGCGAGTTCTCCACAGAGTGCGATCTAGTGCTTCCTCTTTCAGTACCCAGTATCCTCTCGTTTCTTTTAAGGCCATCCAGTAGCTACTTAGTCTTCTTCCTGATCTTCCTGCCACTTTTATCAATAACGTGTTTTAGAAGGCAGTTCCTATGCAAATTGTGACCAATCCAGTCAGGCTTCCTTTTTTTATGGTATGTAGGATGTCCCTTTCGTCCTTGATTCTACTTCTTCATTTGTCACATGATCAATACAGCTAGTTTTATGTTATGTACATGGCGTCTAGCCTCCAAGATCTGTCGACTTTGCTACTGTTGGAATTTATGTTGGGTCCTGTGTTATGTCTTCGTCGGTAACAAATGACAATTCCCGATGCCAGTCTTCGGCATTGCAGCATATTTTTGTTTTGGCAAGGCGTTCACCAAGCGTTATCATGTTTGTACTGTTTTTATCAGACTCACTTCCTGGTGTTTTTTTTAAAGGACTGTACAGCAGTCATATATGCAAGGTACAAACCCGATATTCGAGCACAGTGCTTGACATCTCTCATTCAGTTTTAGAACTGTAGATATTTCTTCAGAAAATTTAGGTTATTGAATGAAAAAGTGTATTGTACGTACGTCACAGAGGGCTAAAATACAGCTCTGAGAAATAAATGACGCCATGCAGCAGAGTCCTTCTTGAGAAGCTAACAGTTCCTCAGTTAGTCAAGAAATTCCCCGCGTTATGTAACCCAGAAGTTCACTACAGCCTTTATAAAAGACCACCACTTTTCTATGTCCTGAGCCAGATCAACCCAGTCCACGCCCTTGCAACTGATTTCATGTTACAGATAACAGGAAATATATCCCCCCCCCCCCACTCCAAAATAATTATCTTTGTATTTTTATGCTTTCATATTCCATGACGACGTCTCGTTTCCACACCTCCACCCCAGGCTGACTTCAATATACAGGCCACGTCTCTCAGGACAGACGCGCTGACAAAATACTGACGGTAGTAATTTTAAATTCTGATCACGTCAATGAAAATGCTGACTTCTACAACTAACTCCATGGAGCAGAGGCCTTCTTGAGAAGCTAACAGTTTCTCAAGTAGTCAACAAATTACCCGCATTTTATGGAACCCGGAGGTTCGTTACCGCATTCACAAGAGCCCTCCACCTGTCCCTATCCTGAACCAGCTCAATCCAGTCCATGCCCCATCCCACTTCTTGAAGATCCATATTAATATTATCATCCCATCTGCGCCTGGGTCTCCCAAGTGGTCGTCTTTCCTCAGGTCTCCCCACCAAAATCCTGTATGCACCTCTCTTTTCTCCCATATGTGCTACATGCCCGCCCATCTCATTCTTTTCGATTTGATTACCCGAATAGCTGACTTCTATAACCACAAACAATTTCACTGTCGAACAGTGACTTATGTTTATTGACTCTGTTTTCCACACTACGGGAATTTGTAGCATAATTATACTGTGCTCTCGAATTAGGATATTGTGTTAGATACTGCAATAGCGTCAATAACAGGGCCACTGCACCGTGGCAGTTTGTTTCAATACAACGCCTCGCCACTTTGAGCTCGACAATCCACATTCTTATTACCCTTTAAAGACGAAGCGTATCTGTTTTATATAAGGACTCAGTGCGCACCGCGCAGTAAACTCTCTCCACTTCGGTTATAAAAACCAATATCTTAACGTTTGATAAGGCAAAAGTTGCTGTTTGTTCTGAGATCCGTACAAAACACATAAACGCAATGTGGGCACCACGTAGAATTTTTTAATGTTAAACCTGGTGGTATGTAAACTTACCGCTAGGCTTTAAAAGGTTAATTAATTCTCTATCTTCTCTAACAACGCACATTGTTCCTACCTGGAAAAAACAGCTAACGGATTCAATATCTGTAGAAACGGAGAAATCGTTCTCAAACATCAATGAAATTCCCTCATTTAAGGGAGTCATAAAAGTTGTATATGACTATTAGATACTTATGGCACAGATATTTGCAAAGTACGGGGCACGATTACCCTCAGAGGACTTAAATAACTTAATGAATCACTGAGTTCTGCCTTGTCTGCCTAAAGAACTCTGATCAACAGCAGAGATTTTGGCACTCTCAACAATGTGACACACCCAATGTAGAAAATTACAAAGGACCCCGCGTTTAACTTACAGATATCTGAACGTAACACATAACACGACAGTTCAACTGAATGGACGGGTACAATCAAAACGGAATGAATTTAACCTTTTAAAGCCTAGCGGTAACTTTACATACCACCAGGTTTAACATTAAAAAATTATACGCGGTGCCCACATTGCGTTTATGTGTTTTGTACGGATCTCCGAACAAACAGCAACTTTTGTCTTATAACACATTAAGAGATTGGTTTTTATAACCGAAGTGGAGGTGTTTACAGCGCGGTACGCACTGAGTCCTTATATAAAACAGATACGCTTCGTCTTTAAAGGGTTAAACAAGGTGGCGAACTGATGACTTTTAAACACATTATCTCTCGGAATGTAACAAGTAAAGAGGTCAAACACACACAGGGAAAGGGAAGGTATGTACTCAGTAGGGAGTCATTTAACGTGCTTTGTCAAAACACACACACACAATTAAAATTCTACGGTTCCTTCGCGTGAACAAAAAAAAAAAAAAAATTAAAGAGAAAGAAATAATGAAAGAAACAAACAAAGAAAGCAGATTTATGAACATTTTTATGCAGATAATAAAACAGCAAAAGCCTCTCTCCTTCTTGTCTCTACAGTGATAAAACCAACAGAACCCCGTGCCACGTGTCAGTCACTTCTTAACAAAGGTGTCTGAGGAAAATATCTAATAAATAGGATAAAACCCTACTTTTTGTTATTTGAAATAAAACTGCAAGTATGTCATGTGGATTTTAAGGGGGAAAATGCCTTTCTCTAACTTCTAAAGAAGTATAAAGTCAATGAATTTACAAGCAGATAGGCGTACAGAACCGACGGTGTCACTACCAGACTTTTGTTAAGTGTCGTTTCTACTCCCGCTAGCACATCACAACACGGCCTCTTCCATTATACTCAGACGATAATTTGGACCACATAACATCGTACGTATGAGCAGAAATTTTAACTTTGTTTACCTTTTTGAATATTCTTTGCAAAAAAAAATCATATAATGGAAGTATAATGGTATGTTTAAATCTGTATTTCTATACGTTACGCCTCAGAAAGCATAATACATCACGGACTCTTCAATATCTGGCTTTGGAGCTCCACAAAAAAACTGTTGGATGAATTTAATCATGACGTCAGTTTCTAACACCTATTCTACACGAAGCTAAATCCAATTTCAATAAATTAAAAAAAGGCTGATCCTTTACAACTGCATCACATAACATAAATAGCGTATCAAGTTACACATTTTTTATCTGCAGCAGGTATACGCAAAGTGAACACGAATTAAATGCAAGGAAGGCGAATTGAGTACTTGTTACGGTAATGCGTCAACAATGCGTTTAAATGTGTAGCAGTACATTTGTATAAGCAAACAAAACCAACAACAATGGGGAATGTAATTTCAAAATGGAATTTTAAAAATTTCGTAGTTCACTCTTCCACTCATTTTACCTGCAAAAGAATTATACTGTACGGCACATGTTTACATTCCTTTCAGATACATCGTAAACGCAGTTTGCTGTCCTAATACTGTAGGCTATAGCGTATCACTGCTGTCAATCGGCTTCTATCAATAAACTATGCGATTATGACCCAGTTAGAAGGGCTGGAAGATATAACAGTGATTGTGAAGCGTGACGAGATGTGGGCCTTGGATGCTGGCTTCTATTTCTATTCACAGACATAACCTAAACGAGTGCCTGTTCCGCCATGCTAGCATGAAAAACACAAGCCTGTCTAATCTTTAATGTTCCGGCCGTGGCATATCGTCTCTAAACTCAGGAATGTTACCATCGTCTAATGTATTAAAATTAATAAAATAAAACAACATTATTTCGTGGACAGGATGGACAACCCGTCTTCAGGACTGTTATAAAGCATAATGTTATTATATAGTTACTTAAATTCTTTAACACGAACTACAGACAGATTAGCGCGTACGTTACTTTCAAAAGACAGCTTAAAAATGCCAACGCACTTCTCACTACATATCTGATATATGATACCAATTACGGGTCACTGCAGACATATTTTTCCAACAGAAGTGTTGTGAAGGGCAATCCTGCAACCGAAACATCGTGTTGCATTAGTATTTTGATTTTAATGCATTAGACGATAGGAAAGTTCCATAAATTTAATAAGTTTTGAAGAAAATTTAACTGTTTTGTTATTTAAAAGCGACGTTTAAATGTTTGTGTGTGAAAAGTTCACAAACAGATGGATGAACATGACAGGCAATGTACCATAACGTAACACTGAGGCGCGTTCGCGTAACCATTGTTGTTGTGGAAAAGCAGTAAGTATTATATATTCTAAGCGTGTCTCTGTATACTTGCCTTAGTTATCCGGCATGCAAATCGTATCTTTTCAGCACAGCATTATACTGTCCTCTGTTACGCCTCTGGCTCTACCATATTTCTCCACATTATCTCATAAACGGCACGATTTTCAGAAAAATGTTATTGAACATAAAATGTGTGTTTTGGTTTTCTCTACAACTTTTGTCTGAAACATTTCTCATTCTAAGAAGAATTCAACGAGATATTATCATAAATGTACATAGGTCAGCACGTAAAGTGCCCCTCATTATTGGCAGGTTTTAATGAGACTTGAACTTTCTTGGCAGATTTTTTAAATATACCCAAACATCAAACTTAACCAAAATCCGTCCAGTGGAAACGGAGTTGTTCCATGCGGACCGACAGACAGAAGGGCGGTTAAAGCCGGGTCTATCTCAGTCCTATCAGCTGTGACAAGGAAGCCTTAAGGCTAAGATGAACACCCAACGTCAAAAAGCGCAGACGCCATGCACAAGCCCCATTCACCTACCATTGTACCTAATGTCATGTTCAGTGATTAGTATATATGTTTAGTTTGTGCGTGCTCCGATGTTTTGATTTAGTAGTGGCAGTCACATATCAGTAGCTAGGTCTTTCATTGACTTCCTCTGTTCCTCAAGGGAAACGCTGTGACATCACAATACAAGAAACGTCTGCTTTCCAAAATGTTTCCCCTTTTTTTTCCTTTACCACACAGTAAGCAAATTTTCCAAGAACCTAGGAGCCACCTCAAAACTCTAGGCGCCAGAAGGGTGTAAAGCACGTTCCATACTGAGGACAGGAAAATAGCAGGCACCACCGTAAAGAATATTGTCGCCTGTGCGACGTGCGGTCCGGTATTTGTGGAGCCCTGCCTTCCCATTCATTAACATCCGCTCACTTTCTTTCAGCAACATACAGTTGGTACAAAGTCGCTGAATATAAATCAACAGCGCAAGGAACAGATTTTTATATGTTCTAGGGAGCAATAATTCTTGAGTGGGTATTTTTGGGTCAAATGTCAAAGGGACTGCCCACACAAGTACATTTAAACTGAGATGCATATTTGTTAACGTACTTAAGCTGAGTCTATAATGTAAGGCAGCTGAATTGTTTTATGACTTAGTAGGTACAAAATATCTGCTGTTGTGTTGGGAGTGCTTTGGGAGGGGGGGGGGGCAAAGGAGAGGAGCGCGAAGGACAGTTGCAGCGGCGCGAAGTTCATCTTTCAGAAGTTCAGGTAATTTGGAAAGACAATAATATACAGAACCGATCCCAGTGGCCGCGCGGTCTAAGGCGTAGGTCTGCGGCCGAGCGCTTGCTGGGATCGTGGGTTCGAATCCCACCGGTGGCATGGATATTTGTCTCTTGTGAGTGTTTGTGTTGTCAGGTAGAGGTCTCTGCGTCGGGCCGATCCCTCGTCCAGAGGAGTCCTACCGACTGTGGTGTGTGTCTGAGTGTGATCAAGTGAAAATAAACAACCGCGACACCTACTGTGAGTAGGTAGAAGAGGGAAGGACTATGAAATGGATGACTTAAGAAGGTAATATTCGTGACGAAATTAAAAGAAAATTAATTTCAAGAGAGGTCCCACTGTGGTTCATTTAAAAACCTAATGAGGCAAATGTACAGAACTGTAACGTCGCCTGTTGTTTTATACTGGCGTAAAACGTGGTTTCTCACTTTTCATAGAATTATTTGAGGACTGAGGGAAGAGGAGAACATACCTATCCAAGAAAGAGATGGTTAGAGAAAATTGTAGAATTATGCGCTTCATGACCTAAAATCTTCCACTGACATTATGCAACAACAACAACAACAACAACAGCAACAACAACAGCAGCAGCAACAACAACAACAACAACAACAACAACACTGGTGTTATAAATGGAACGTGCAGAAGTGACGAGTATAAACCCGCGCACGCACACACACATAAAATGTGGCTATTACTTAAAAGAGACTAGTTTTAAACCTCCTTTATTAACGAAATTACTGTATCTACGTGTTATCCTCTTCAAAGTGAGTTCCATCGGAAGCTATAAAACTTTCAGGCCTCGAAGCACTATTGACGCCACTGTATGAGATAACTTTAAGCAACTCTGCCTTCTTCTTCCTAAACTTCACCTAACAAATTGAAAGCTTCAGTAGCAGTTTTCTTAAATTTTACAAGAAATTGGACGTTTCCTTGTTGCTAAATTTTGTTTACAAATCATAATTGTGGCAAATTAGAAAAGCCGCTTAAAAAAAACGTTACTGGACACTACGTCAACAGAAAGGAGCGTGCTTGGGCGTGTGACTGGGGTAAGGTTCGGTAGTAAGTAGTAGATATTTATTTTAGTGATAAACTGTAACACCAGGAGGCACGAATTCTTATCGAACAGCCACACTTCCTATACGCGCGTGCATTTTTGTTTACAATTGCAGCAGAAAACTTGGAAAATGGGGCTACTTGGGACCCTAAAGAGTAGATTGGAGAAAAGCATTAACACTTACCTTAAAGAAAAGTGATATTAGGGCTGGTTTAAGACAGTTCAGAGCAGAGTCCAGTGGGTGATAATTACCTTCAGGTTTAATGGACTGAGGGAATCATCTGCCCAACTGAGCGACAATAGAGTGTATAAGACTGGCCCACTTCCACGCAGTTAGCAACGTTTGAATAGGCACAAGTTAGAGGCTGAAGATTACTGTCTGTTAGAGATTTATAAAATGAGGAAAGGAGAGAAATAGAGAAACGTTTGTAAGGGTTATGTTATAATGAAATGACAGGAACAAAAATAAATGACGACATAATATACTGAAGAGACACACGAATTAAAATAAAAATATGGATGGATGAAGACAAAACAGTCTGAATTCTAATTAGGCAGTTTAAAATATTTCACGCCTATGAGGAATTTCAGGTCAAATTACTACTCATGGCTATCGTGAAAAATCAATTAACAGGTAAAATATCAACAACGAACCCTTTTGCATTCTAATGGGTACTGTATATAATATTGGATTCAAAGTTCAAAAATTTTACATTCTCACTGCAGGGTGCAGTCATGTGTTCTATATGCATCTCAGAACAAGTACCAATTATTTCCACACACAGCAATAACAGACTATTTTCTATGACCGAGACGCAGCGTGTTTACTGCGCGGTACGATTTGAATCTTTAAATATGCTACAGTCTATGTCTTTAAAATTATTTTCAGCAGCACACACAAAGTGTTTTAAATCATCCGGCAAAATGGCATACGGTAAGCAGGAGTGTAAATATCATTAATTTGGTAAAGTTTTTCAGAAGAACGGAAAAATACATAGAGAAAGCATAGATTGCTGCAGATGATAAGTCTATTTTCAAATCTGTCCTAATGATGACACATAAAAACATACGTGCATTCTACAAAATATCGATGTGTATAGTGAAAACACAGGATGTACGCAGACGTACTTTGTATTTGTTTCGACACAAAAAGGTAATCCGTTGACATGATTAATAAGTGTTCGGGAAATATCATTAATAATAACCGTCTAAATTTAAATATTCGATTATGCCAATGAAAGGCAGTCACACATACACAGATAACACCATGACCCCAATGACAGAGGCAATAAAACGAGATGTACAGATACGTAAAAATGTCAAAGAAAAACCCCATTTAAATCAAACTCAATTAGCCTGACATATATTCGATATGGGCGGGGGGTTCTCCTTCGAATGTAGACCGAAATAGCGACTAATCGAAAATTACGGGCGAATTTTAAGTCTTTAAATCTCAGTGCTTATCATACGTACCACCAAGGTTTAACATTAAAAAATCCTACATTCAGCCCACTATCTAACCAACTGCACGGAGCTGAGTCCTTCTTGAGAAGCTGGTAGTTCAAGTTCCCCAGTCATTTCTTCTGCATATGGATTTAACCTCAACACAAGGATGTTGGATACAATTTTGTACGTATTTGGCAAAAGTGATATTCCTCAATAATTACTACAATTTCTTTTGTCACCCTTCTTATATGTACAATGATACAGTCACTCCTGTGTTCAGGCAATCCTTCCTTTTTTTAAATAGAATTAGTAAGTTCATGGACCTAGGAACTAATTATCCTAATCCTGCTTGAATCAATTCTGCAGAAATTTGATCCAATACCCGGTGATTTGTATCTTTTTAGCTTCTCAATAGCCATACAAAGTTCAAAGGCACTGGGCCCAGACACAAGTGGCTCTGCTGTATGTATTTCAGTCTGCCCAACAGCACTAACTCCACGTACTCGCATATTCGATGCTTCAGAAGAACGATTTCTCTATCCATTCAAAACACTGTGGGTGTCTGCAAGCGGATTACATTTATCGTCCTTCAGTATCTCAGTTCTAGGTTGGTAATCCTTCTTAAAATAAGTGCACATATATATTTTTATGAATTTCAGATCACGTAGCGATTAAATCCCTATACGGCGTTAACTGATTAGTTCTTTTAACCAAGACAGAGAGTGTTTACTACGCGGTATGAGCTCGGCCTTTTAAGTACAATTCAGATCAGTTTTAACCTTTAAATGGTTAATCTTGCATTTCTTTAAAATATACAGCTGCTCGTATAAAAGATCCCCTACTGCACAATTAATATATAGACCTACAAACAGCTCAAATAATGTCGCCCAAGACAATAACTCGCCGCACAATTTCTCTTTAAACGATCACTGTCTTGGAAAAGGAAACGATATATCTGGTGCGGTGTGATTTAATGTTTCGGTTTCTGAATACAAATCTACAAAATACTCAAGCAGATACACTTCCCGGAATCAGCCAGCTGGAAGCAGACATGTGCTTTGTTTTAAGGAACGTAACGGAGTTTCAGCCAGTGGAGACCTCTTGAGTGGGAAACAGTCACAAAAGGCTGAAAGCTCCTTTGGACATGATACTGAGAACAGAAACACTTCAATTCGCTGTTTGAAGCGAGCGAAGATTTTGGACGAACATAAAAATCAGATGTATTATAGCACGTACCTTACACTGGCAAGGAACAAAACCTGCTACAGTCTTACAGCCTAGAGCAGCTTTTCTCAAATTTTTAACCTGGAGGAGCCCTTGAAATAATCTTCAGGTCTAAGGGAACCCGTGTATAAAAATTGTTATATCTAGAGGTCACGGTACGTTAGCGTGATCGGTAAGTTGTAAATGTAGTAATGCAATATTAATTGTTAATGCCCAATCAAATGAACATGGCCCTATTGCGCACTGCCATACGGGGCTGAAAAACCTGTAAAGAAGTTGCTAACGAGGCTTCTCGGTCACTGCGAGCGCTAGCATCGCGCGGCGCGTGAAGTTAGAAAAAAATATGTTCTTTTTCAATCACGACCTCTCGCGCAGAAACCCCACCGACCTCTCGTGGAATCCTAAGGTTCTACAGAAACCCCTTTGAGGAACCCTGGCCTACGGCCGTCTGAAAATCTAATATAGATCAAACCAGTAAATCGGCTCCGTCTCTGTTTTTCTTTCACATTTCTTGTGTATATCTGAACGAGAAATTAATTATGAAATAATATTTTCTGGAAAATCCTCTTTAATAGGCGGTATTGGAAAATATATTAAGAAAATGGGCGATTCGGTCAGAAAATAAGTTTACAACTAATATACGTTTCGTTTCGTAGTCCTTACCGCTTCTACCTACTCACAGTAGGTGTCGAGGTTGTTTATTTACACTTGATCACACTCAGACACACACCCCAGTCGGTAGGACTCCTCTAGAGGACGGATCGGCCCTTCGCAGAGACCTTACAACTAATATACTTCGGGTTTATTTTCGTGTCTTATAGGAACACTTCACATTTAACCCTTTAAAGACGAAGCGTATCTGCTTTATATAAGGACTCAGTGCGTACCGCGCTGTAAACACTCTCCACTTCGGTTATAAAAACCAGCCTCTTAATGTTTTATAAGGCAAAAGTTGCTGTTTGTTCTGAGATCCGTACAAAACACATAAACGCAATGTGGGCACCACGTAGGATTTTTTAATGTCAAACCTGGTCTTATGTAAAGTTACCGCTAGGCTTTAAAAGGTTAATTTTGCTGCAGTATATCTTCTTTTCTGTTTAGTTTCCGCCAAAATTGATGTCATTTATCATTCCATCGGACAAGCTTTTAAATTTCCGTTGACAAAAGACCGTGTCTTGTGTCATAAACTATCGTGTTTTCACCCCGCAATCATCTTTAAACTTGTAGCCGCTAATACTTTGCTTCAGCGCTGGAAACAAGTGACAATCTCTCGGCGACGAATTCGCTTCAGATAATCACAATCAGTGTAGGTTCTTTCCCTACGAAATTACACGCCATATAAACTTATTTTCTGATCGAATGTCTGATGAATGTCTTCATTAGACATTCGATTCCTGAAGATGACACCACTACGCAGTCTCGAAACGTCGGGCACCGATCATCCAGTGACAGCGTGCCAAATCGCAGAAGGACACTGACATCAACTGGACGGCTGCTAACGGCTACAAACCCGAAGAGACCTCACGTATTTGTCCATGGCAATATAACTGATTCGTGGCCATCTTTCTAAACAGCAGTCCAAGTTTCAAGCCTTTTAAACAAAGGCCGGAATTTATCAACTGACAGGTCACTCAGAGACCCAGAAAGAGCAGATTGGGTTTCTACAAAAAACTGACGTTGCAAAGTACGGCGGGCGTAGGAGGTTCAGTGACATAAGGCGATGTACAAATAATAATAATAATAATAAGAAGAAGAAGAAGAAGAAGAAGAAGAAGAAGGAGAAGAAGAAGAAGAAGAAGAAGAAGAAGAAGAAGAGAACTACAGAAAACAGCTGTACTGGGCACAGCACACATACTGCGGAAAGTGCTAATGTAGAAGCACAAAAGAGTTTAATATTGCAGACAGCGCTATATGCACCATTAACAGTATGTGCAGAATAGCTGCGACACTGTATACCCTAGAAACATGGTTTGTTTCAGGTACATAAGTGTGAATACACTGCATAAAAGGGATAACTAACTAACTCCATGGAGCAGAGGCCTTCTTGAGAAGCTAACAGTTTCTCAGCTAGTCAAGAAATTTCCCGCATTTTATGGAACCCGGAGGTTCATTACCGCATTCACAAGACCCCGCCACCTGTCCCTATCCTGAGTGCATAAAGGAGATAATGCAACAGCAATAATAATAATAATAATAATAATAATAATAATAATCTTTGCTGATCTTAATTTTTTCAAGCACGGAATCTAACAGTGTGTTTCAACAGATTATAAAAAAGTAATGCATAAGCAGACATGCATTCACTGTAACAACTGCAAAATTCTTATTTTTACAAGCCTCGATTTTTTTTTCTTTTCATATCACTTTTTGTTGACTACAGAATTTGTGATGGGTGTAAGCACTTTCCTTCTTCTAACCCGCAAAGGTAAAGGTAAAGGTAAAGCAGTCCCATTACAGGCCTGGACAGGCCCTGAGGGCTCCAGGAGGTCGAGGCTCCCAGATTTCTAGACAATCGGCACATGAAGGTGGTAAGGTTGTCAGCCATACGCACCGGCCGCGTTTACCCCCCAGGAAATATTCCTGGTACTCATTTCTGTTAGAGGCTGAGTCGACCCCAGGGCCACAGTGCGACCGACAGGATTATGTCAATGAAAAAATTCCAATTCGTCTAACTTTTACTAAGTTTTAATTACGTAAACGCCAGTGTGGTGACAGGAGTGAAACCACAGTTCTGGGGCAGGTCACTGCTTCTGTGGCTGGTCTGGCTGTACCATATTTTTCCACACTCTATCATAAAGGCACGATATTCGGAAAAAAAAAACTACTGAACATAAGATGTGTATTTTGAATTTCTCCACAACTTTTTCTGAAACACTTCTCATTCTAAGAAAAATTCAACGAGACAATATCATAAATGTAAACAGATCTTCTTGTAAAGCACCCACTGTTCTTCTCAGGTTTTAATTAAACTTGAATTTTCTCAACCGATTTTCAAATAATCATCAAATATAAACCTTCATAAAAATCCGTCCAGTGGGGGCTGAGCTATTCCATGTGGACAGATATGACTAATCTCACAGCTGTTTTTTGCAATTTTGCGAACGCGCCTAAAAACGACTAGCGAATAATGATAATCGCAGGGTGCAGAAGGGATAAATCGTGAGCTTAACGAGGTTTGAAATTTTGAGGATTGTCAAAATACGA
Source organism: Coptotermes formosanus (assembly GCA_013340265.1). Classification (NCBI taxonomy): domain Eukaryota; kingdom Metazoa; phylum Arthropoda; class Insecta; order Blattodea; family Rhinotermitidae; genus Coptotermes; species Coptotermes formosanus. The sequence goes on along the minus strand of BLKM01000431.1, from coordinate 530,879 downwards.
GGTATGGGAATCGGGACTTAAAACCGGGACATCCGTACGGCGGATAGCAGTACTTCCCCTTGACCGAGATAGAGATAAGGTCGTTGGGGAAAGCACTGCTTTCTTCTGGCCGCCCCTGAATTAGATAATGTTACACATCACTGGTATAGCCAACAGAAGCCTTCCAGTACCAAAAAAAAAAGTAATAAAAAGAAAGAAAGAAGTGAAACTGGAAATTAGGTCTTATGGTGGAAATCAAATCAATTTGTGGGATCCTTAACCTTTTAAAGCCTAGCGGTAACTTTACACACCACCAGGTTTAACATTAAAAAATTCTACGTGGTGCCCACATTGCGTTTATGTGTTTTGTACGGATCTCAGAACAAACAGCAACTTTTGCCTTATAAAACATTAAGAGACTGGTTTTTATAAGCGAAGTGGAGAGTGTTTACAGCGCGGTACGCACTGAGTCCTTATATAAAACAGATACGCTTCGTCTTTAAAGGGTTAATACACTCCAGTTGCTGCAACTGAGGAGTGGGTCCACTGCAGCAGTGTTTATCAACCGGGGATGGACGCGCCGTGCCTCAGGTGTTCACGACTTGAGTGGGTTCTACAAACATGGAGTCCTACGTTCAAGAGCTTCATAATCTTAATTTCTAGGAAAATGAAGAATGAGATGGGCGGGCAGGTGGCACGCATGGGAGACAGGACAGGTGCATACATGGTTTTTGTTGATGAAACATGAAAGAGGGAGACCACTTCTAAGACCTAGACGTAGATGGGACAATGATATTAAAATTGATCTTCAAAAATAGATTGGGGCTGTAGACTGGATTGATGTGGCAGAGGATAAGGAAATGTGGCGAAGTTTTGTGAACACGGTAATGAACCTTCAGGTTTCATACAATACTGAGAATTTATTGACTAGCCGAGGAACCATCAGCTTCTCAAGAATGATTTTGCTCCAAGGAGTCTGGGGTACATAACGCGTGTACATGAGTACATAGTTGTCAACATTTCAGAGGAGCTCTCTGCCTCCATCTTCAGGGTAGCATAAAAAAAGTCAACTTTTCTTGGAGTACCGTAAAGTGGAGGTAACTTAACTCCATGGAGCAGAGGCCTTCTTGAGCAGCTAACAGTTTCTCAGCTAGTCAAGAAATTCCCTGCATTTCATGGAACCCGCAGGTTCATTGCCGCATTCACAAGATCCCGCCACCTGTCCCTATCCTGAGCCAGCTCAATCCAGTTCATGCCCCCATCCCACTTCTTGAAGATCCATTTTAATATTATCCAAAGTGGAGGTAAACATTTACAAACTGACACAATGGCATCCAAGGAGAGTGACATATTCATCATAACAGCCGTGCAAACCCCAAATACTACAAAGGACCTAGGCCAACTTCACTGTCATTCAATCCTGCCTCGAAACACGGACATGGGTTTAGATACAAAACAGGATTCCTAGAATCAAACAGTTTCGAAACTTTGACAGTTACATCACAATCAATATCCTACTGTGCAACCACACAATCTGGATTAGACACAGTATTTAGTTTTCCACATCAAACATACAAACGAATGAGGCAGTGAAAGACACTAAAGGGATTCAATACAGCTTCACTATCACCGCATCAAACGACACAGTTTGTTACACACGAGAAAAGCCTGAGAGGAGAACCAAACTTTCTGCTTGGAAGGGGATTTGAAGATGGTCCAAAATAAATAACATTTTAAAGATCGAGTATTAACCTTTTAAAGCCTAGCGGTAACTTTACATACGACCGGGTTTAACATTAAAAAATTCTACGTGGTGCCCACATTGGGTTTATGTGTTTTGTACGGATCTCGGAACAAACAGCAACTTTTGCCTTATAAAACATTAAGAGACTGGTTTTTATAACCGAAGTGGAGAGTGTTTACAGCGCGGTACGCACTGAGTCCTTATATAAAACAGATACGCTTCGTCTTTAAGGGGTTAATTTAGCAGATCCCAGTGACCGCGCGGTCTAAGGCGGCGGTCTGCGACCGCTCGCCTGCTGGGATTGCGGGTTCGAGTCCTGCCGGGAGCATGGATGTCTGTCTCCTTGTGAATGTTATGTATTGTGTAGGCACAGGTCTCTGCAAGGGGCCGATCCCTCATCCAGAGGAGTCCTACCTAGTGTGTATGTGTAACTGAATGTGATCAAGCGCAAGAATAACCCTCTACACCGATGATGAATAGGTAGAAGAGGTCAGACTAAGAAAGAAGGAAGTACTCCCACACCAAATGCCAATCACAATGGCCGCGTGTTTCCAGATGCATATTGTGTTCTTCCGCTCACGTACTGGAATGCCAAGCTTCAATCACATTCAAGTCACGGATGTATGTCTGTGTTTCGTACGTACATGACTGTACTGTCCTGCGCATAATGCCAGCCCGTGCTAGGTGAAAAGATTCCTAACCAACGCTTACGAAAGATACATACATTTAAGTGTCCGTTCTGAATATCAACAGGCCAAAAAAGGAGCAAAAACAATGCCATACTTTTCAATTCGAGGGATGATAAGCCTAGAGTGGAAATAACAGAAGTACAAATAGTCTTCCATGTAAATTTATTTTTCGCATGGCGCAACAGCCGCCTAGAGGGCCAAAGCCTCATTGTCGAGGATTCAGGATCATACTCAGACACACCACAGTCGGTAGGACTCGTCTGGATGAGTGATCAGCCCGACCTGACAACGCACAACACAAGAGACATCTATGCCCCAACGGGATTCGAACCCGCAATATCCCAGCAAGCAAGCGGTCTCAGGCCCTTGCCAGTTCGGCCACTGAGATCGGCCTTTCGTGTCGATATTACTAGATTTACTCCTTTTAAAATCATGATTCATTTGTTTTTCAGTTCTTGACTGTAATGTCTTTCTTCACGTACTGTGGACATGATTAGTCACATAAGAGCGAAGCATATTGGAAATGTGTCTTTGCAACACAACGATTTGGAGAACTAAGTCTAACAGAAAATCAACATACTGTCCTCGACCGACAAAAACAGCTTTGACCTTGACAGCTTGAGTAGGTTCCGCGTCTTTTGGCTAACCTTAAAAGTAAAATATACAGATTCTTTCCAAAATAAAAGTTTCTTTCATTGCGTCATTCAGTTTTCGCTGTTCGCCATGTGTTAAGTCTTGAGTCTATCTGAAGTCAAATTTACGTGCCGTTCTAACCAGAAAGAAGACAACAGGAAATCACATAATTAACTCACCTTCACAAGACACAACTGCATTTCAACCCAATGTGTTTTCGAGTGGAATACATCAGTCACTGGTCGCAAAGATCTAACAGCCTGACTTCCCCATTTCCAAGGTCAAAGCTGTTCTCGTGAATGTACGACAGCATTTCTTTAAGGGCTCGAATACGGGTATCAGAGGTTTAGATGCCACTTAGAGCCCAAATTTTTGTCACCTTCTTTCTTTCAGTTTTCCTATATGATTTCCGGAAGAAAATTTAAACTGGCTTCTCAACGTCCATCTATGGCCAAAATTAAGAAAACCTGTAGCTTTTTTTCTTTTTTACATGCACTAGCTGCACTCCCCGCACCACTTACCACGATTCCTTGCTTAAGCACACAATGAAAGTCCCTCTTACTGCAGGTTACACAATGTTCAGTGACAGGGTGAATGTATAATAAATTTGAAGGAATGTGAAAATAAAACTTAATGCTCTGGGTATATATTATAGCTGATGCACAGCGTCCCCTCTATCCTGCCCTCGACTACTGCAGCATTATCGCATAGAAAGCCCGCATCCGCCGAGATATCCTGTAAATCCTGCGGTACTCAGCGTTGCTCAGGAACACCCTAAGATGAACACTAGTATCCAGGGCTGTGGAGTCGGTTCACAAAATCTCCGACTCAGACTCCGTCTCCTCGATTTTTAAAACTTCCTACTCCGACTCTGACTTCGACTCCAACTCTTTCATAAAAGCTCAATATGCATTAATAACGGTAAACCTATAAGACATTTCATCACCACCACGTGATCCATCAGGCTACTGTTTAGATTTATAACTTGTATTTAAGCGTAAGTCTAATCATTACTGTAGCTATCAGGACTCTAGATAAGATTTTAGATTGAGGTCGGAGTCGGAGTCGGCACATTTTTACCGACTCCGACTCCACCTGCACAGCCCAGCCAGTATCACCAACCTTTTTCACCCCATTTACACACCATGAGACTTTCTTCCTATTGATATATCTGACGGGATAAGGCGATTGCAAGAATCAATAATAGCTATCGCCTATTTAATTTTGGGAGAGGGGCAATAAGGAAAGCCGGTCTTTATATCCACAGAAGCCGTATTAAGCTAATGCGTCCCTCGACCTGGACATGTTATCACACAGGGATCAGGAAACACCGAACAAGTTTCGCAGTCATAACTGTGTGAGGGTTTTGCGCAGTGTGAACTGCAAAAGTGCCAAGGTTGGTTTTAATTTTATGACTAAATTAACTTGTTCTATGAATATATTTTCACACTACGTATCGATCCAGAAGTGCCCCAAAAACAGAAAAGTATGTGTTACGACGTTCTACATTCCATGTAATAAGAGTATACGTTTTTTATTATAAAACCAACAATTTGCACATGCAAAGAATATATATATATATATGTGTGTGTGTGTGTGTGTGTGTGTGTGTGTGTGGTACGCGGTGGTGCAGTAGGTTGAGGCACTGCGCTTACAAGTCGGAAAGTCATGGGTTCCATTCCCGATGGGGTAATTTAGATTTTTCATTTACCTAATCTTTCCAACCGCACTATGGCCCTGGGTGTCGACTCAGCCTCTAACAGAAATGAGTACTACGGGTAACTCCTGGGGGTAAAGGTGGCCGGTGCGTAAGGCTGACAACCTTGCGACATTAATGTACGGATTTTCTACAATTCTGGCAGCCTCCTAGAGTCCCCTGCATTATACATATTATATATACATTGGCCTATACTTTGTGCCGATCCCAGTGGCCGCGCGGTCTAAGATGTGAGTTTGCGGCCACTCGCTTGCTGAGATTGTGGGTTCGAATCCCACTGATTGTAAATGTTGCTTCTTGTCAGGTAGAGGTCTCTGCGTCAGGCTGATCACTCGTCTAGGGGAGTCCTACCGAGTGTGGTGTGTCTGAGTATGATCGCGAAGCACCGTAAGGGGGGGCCATGACCCCCCAATACGCACTGAAGCGCTAAAAGAAACATATTTATATACTTCTTATGTGCAAATTTTTGGTTTTATAATAAGAAACAACAATAGATACTTCTGGCCTGGGTCGTTACAACCTTCCCGCTCTTTGTGAAGAATCATAATTGATGCCTTTTTAGATTCGGAAATGCATACTTCTGATATATGAAGCTGTGCCATTGGGTAATCACATTCGGACATTTGGAGACATCCCAGTGCCCTCACCTTGAAGCGTCGCGAGACCTTCTTGGACATTTCCAGGCTTTTAACTGTATAGGCTTAGGATAACCACAGCCACCGTGAGCTTCGGTTTTCTACCTCTTATTCACTCCACGGAAAGTGAATAAACTTCATCCGTGAAAATAATTTCTTCACACAGTTGCTGACGCATACGGTAATATACATTTATCCGTGTAGCTTAGTTACCTGTTTACACGTGGTTATTATTTATTTATTTATTTATTTTATTATGTTTCCTCAACGATGCTGTTAGCACATCATGTGATTCAATAAAACTATCACGGGCAGAGAGCTGCGAGAGGTGGTTAAGGCACACAAATTATGTACATTTTTCAGGTCGGTGTTACGGCGTCTGTGAACCCTGGATATTCAGTCATATCAGAATTCTTATAACGGAAATGGTGTCAGTCTCTGAAACGTTGGTATACCTTAAGAATTTGTCGTGGCTGTCAGCGTGATAGAATTTTATTGAATTTAGTCACAGCGGAAATTTCAAAACATACAGCTCGCGTAATATAAAACCGCCTAATTTTTGATTGGTCAATTATGAATTGGAAAACAGGTGGAAGAAAATGGACAAGGTATATTTTAAGCCACTGTCCCGGAATTTTTTTTTGAATGGACCAAAAAATATATAACAAGAAAAACTTCACGTAAGATATTAATTATCCGGGCCGAGATTTGAAACCAGTACCTCCGAAAGATAACCGCCCGACAACGAATCACGTCATCTAGCAGACAGATGTTTGTGCTACACTTGATACAGATAAGAGCGTTTCAGTATGCAGTGTTCTGTTATTGTCACGATAAGCAGCCATTGCAGCCATAGGGTTGTGGTAATGGGAGTAATGACACTAGACTACAGATTGCCACAGTGCGTATAAAAAACCAGATCGTCCTACGTACGTTTTATGTGTTGCTCTGCATGAGGCATATTAGCAGTAACTTTACATACGACCAGGTTTAACATTAAAAAATTCTACGTGGTGCCCACATTGCGTTTATGTGTTTTGTACGGATCTCAGAACAAACAGCAACTTTTGCCTTATAAAACATTAAGAGACTGGTTTTTATAACCGAAGTGGAGAGTGTTTACAGCGCGGTACGCACTGAGTCCTTATATAAAACAGATACGCTTCGTCTTTAAAGGGTTAACTGTATTTATTACATACACAAATTTGCGATCTCACAGTTCTTGCAACCAACGGAATACATGACATCATGCGTTCATACTATTCTCTGGGCCGACCCCAGTGGCCGCGCGGTCTAAGGCGTAGGTCTGCGGCCGAGCGCTTGCAGGGATCGTGGGTTCGAATCCCACCGGGGGCATGGATGTTTATCTGTTGTGAGTGTTTGTGTTGTCAGGTAGAAGTCTCTGCGTCGGGCCGATCCCTCGTCCAGAGGAGCCCTACCGACTGTGGTGTATGTCTGAGTGTGATCAAGTGAAAATAAACAACCTCGACACCTACTGTGAGTAGGTAGAAGAGGGAAGGACTACAAAATTATTTTTTGTTCTTAGGCACTTGCGAAAATTGCGAAAAGCTATTATTAATTTCGTCATATCTGTCAGTCTTTCTGTCCGCATAGAACAACTCTGTTCCCACTAGACGACTTTTCATAAAAAATTTTGAGGATTTTTTAGAAGATCTGTCGAGAAAATTCAATTCTTGATAAATTCTGACCAAAATAAGGGGTACTTTACACAAAGACGCATGTAATTTTGTGACAATATCGCGCTCAGTTCTCCTTAGAACGAGAAATGTTTGAGATAAAATTGTAGAGAAAGTAAGAATACACATTTTGTTACCTAACTTTTTTCTGCAAAATCATGCCCTTTATGAGATAATGTGGAAAATATGGTACAGCCAGAGAGGCCACAGATGACAATATAATATGGCGCATGCGCTTTGTGTGCTGGCTACTGACGCGCACGCATGATATTTAAAATTTCTTGCTTTTCCACGGCAAAAATGGTTACGCGAACGGGCTTCAATATTACGTTCGCACATATATTACCTGTCGTGTAACACTCAAGGCACGCCAGCTGATGGCCTCACAGACTGTTCAGAACAGGCAGCAGTCACGTGATAAATTTCAGCAAATAAACAATGGTGTTATACAGGAGATGTACGCCTAATTACAGTGTTCTCAACCACAAGGAGGTTGGAAATACTTCTGCTGCTAAAATACGTCATACTGTGTTACAAATGACGTCTGACTGCCTAATTCTACCGTCATCACTATGAAAAGTCCGGCGCTGAAGTGAAAAACATCCGCTTGCCCATAGATGTTGGTAAACAGCAGCAGCAGTTGTTTTATTTGAAACTTAACTGTCTGGGAATTACTGTCAACGCACATTTCAACAGCAGCTGGGCGTTGTCATAGCAACATTCATCAATAAAATGAAAATATGAACACTTATTTACGGACTTGGAAACTTGGAATGGCACATTTTGCAGTGCTATCCGGAGGTACTGTACGACACGTAACACAGACTGCTGTGCCTAACATTCCGTTCATATATAATAATACATGACACCAATATTTCACTAAACATTAACAACTGTACGGGGTATGCCAAATGTACATGACGTTTCGGGAGTTGGCTACTCCCATCTTAAGTTTCTCATATTATACCACTCACACACTCGCTGAGCCACTCCAGGGAGAAGAGACTTTCTTAAGAAGCTAATAGTTTCTCACCTAGTCAAGAAATTCCCCGTATTTTATGGAACACGAATGTTCATCACCGCCTTAAAAACAGCCCGCCACTTGTCCTTATCCACAGCCAGATCAATCTAGTCCATGCCCCCATCCCACTTCTTGAAGATCCCTTTTAATAATATACCCCATCTACGCCTAGGTCTTTCAAGTAATTTTCTTCCCTCAGGTTTCCCCACCAAACCCCCGCATGTACCTCTCCTCTCCCAGCTGCCACATGCCCCACCCATGTCATTATTCTTAATTTGATGACCCAAATAACATGTTTTGAGCATAATCACATGCTACTTTATTTGTGTTAATACTTTGTCGGTTATTATCCTTTATTTGAATATTTATGTATTTTGGTGTTAAATGGTGAAGTATGCAAATCTTGTTAAAATTTTAAATTTTGCAAGGAGTGTGGATCATAAAGCCCCTCATTACGCAGTTTTCTCCAGTCCCATGTTACCGCTTCACTCCTAGGTCCAAATATCTTCCCCAGCACTCTAGTTTCGAAAATCCTCAGTCTGATTTCTTCCCGTCATGCGAGAGACCAAGTTTCACATACATATAAAAAACGCAAATTTATAATACAAAATAAAAGACTAGAACTTTTTCTAATACAGGAAGGCTTTAATAGCCTTCTTGTATTATAAAAGCACAGTTTTTAACAAACACACTCTACATTTCTTGTGTCCAGCAAATATTCTGGTCCGAGAGGTCATGTGTATTGGGCATACTTCAGCGAGTTGGCAGTCTCGAATAAAGTAGCGGTATAATGAAATATCTATTGTGACAGACCTTCAGAGCAACACAATATTGTACTGTTCTTCCTACCTCTTCTGGCGTGACAGTCCCACTGTAATGAGCACCACATCAGAAACACCAAACCTTTCTTAATCACACGCAGAATCTTAACCTTTTAAAGACAAAGCGTGGCTGTTTATATAAGGACTCAGTGCGTACCGCGCTGTAAATACTCTCCACTTCGGTTATAAAAACCAGTCTCATAGTGTTTTATAAGGCAAAAGTTGCTGTTTGTTCTGAGGTCCGTACAAAACACATAAACGCAATGTGGGCATCATGTAGAAATTTGTAATGTTACACCTGGTGGTATTTAAAGTTACCGCTAGGATTTAAAAGGTTAAACTCCTTTTTCTGGTTCATGCTTCTATTTTTCTGTGGAAATCCTTCCAAAGGTATCTCACAGTTCTAATACTGTTCCTGTGAACATAATGCATCCATCTTTCCAGGCACATTTTCATATCACAGGCCTGTCTACATAAGCCTCGAAACTGTCAGGGATCAGCTGTCATGACAGATTAGATGCTCGTCTGAAAGGTCCTTCAGTTTACTCAGACTAATGCAAGGACTGTTCTTAGAGAAAGGTCATTTTGTCTTAGGGGAAGCAAAGAATAGGATATATAGCAAAGCTTCCCCTACAGCAGTACTGATCCGAATCTTACGTCGCAGACACACTAGGCCTGTCTTGAGAGATCAGTGCGAGGCGGTAAACATTATTTCTGGCTCAGACACTACGTAAGGAGTTCATGAAACCGGATCATTGCTCAAGGTCATTACATGTTCAGGAGGAGGGGGAGGAGGAGGAGAAAACGATGATACATAATAATATTAATAATAATAATAATAATAATAATAATAATAATACCTTGGAAAAGGGCCCATCTTCAGAAGCTACTAGCACCTCATCTGTCAGGAAATTCCCCGCATTTTATGGAACCCAGGGGTTCATTACCGTGTTCACAAAAGCCTGTTACTTATCCCCACCCTGAGCCATAAAAATCCATTCCACGCTTCCCCATAACGTTTCTGGTAGACGCATTTTAATTATGATAATGACGATAATGATGATGATGATGATAATTATGATAATGATGATGATGATAATAATAATTTCCTCCTCCACGCCATGAAGGCATATAGGAGTGTAGAGGTATAGGTCCACTCATTCTTAATTTCGGCAATGGATGGAGGTTAGTGTTTAACTTCACGCCGCGGCCGCTTTACCCCTGGGAAGGAACCCCGGTACCCATTTAATAGGAGGCTGGGTGGGCCCCAGAGAGGGTGTGGACGTTTCGGAGAAAAGAAAAATCTCTTGCCCCCACCGGGATTTGAACCCCAGGCCGTCCAGTCCTTAGCCTGGTCGCTATACCAATTATGCTATTCTGGCTAATAATAATAATAATAATAATAATAATAATAATAATAATAATAATAATTCAATGGGTNTAATAATAATAATAATAATAATAATAATAATAATAATAATAATAATAATTCAATGGGTATTTATTAATGTGCAGGCTAACGGCACAAATGCTTATTATAAAGCCAGCAAAAAAAAAATAATAATAATCAATCGGTGTTTATTAACGTGCAGGCTTAACAACAAAAGTGCCTACCATAAAGCCAGCACAAAACACAAATACATCACAAAAACAGCACAGATACACAAAACAAACGCTACACAAACAAACAAACAAATAAACAAGCAAACAAAAAAGAAAGCAATATGACAGGAAAAGATATATGAAAGTACTGGGGCAAAACCCCTATACTCTGAAGAAACACAGATACGTTTATTTAAAAACGTCCCAGTTGAGCGCAAATCTGTTTTAAAGAAGTAACGGGCTTCCTAAAAACATCGGTGTCTTTGCACACGCGGTTAGCAGCCGTAACACATCGCGCTGACGGAGAGTTTGTACACGTAGCGGTGAACAGAGAGGAGTTTCTGACATTAGGGGAAGGAACACGTATACCAATGGTATCCAAAAGAGACGGGCAACATTCTAAGCCTGAATAAACAGAAATAAAGAATAACGCATCCAAATGAAATCCTCTGTCGTAATAATAATAATAATAATAATAATAATAAAAGTGCGCACAAATGGACCTTTTGTGGTACTTGCACTGAGGGCGGTCAAAGAGCGAGTCCTCCCCGTGCAATCCACCGCACTATCGATAAAAGCTGTCGCAGCAATGCACACAAAGGCAGTGTTCATTTGGTGCATGGAACTTTTTCATGTTTGCACGTCCCACGATGCAAAGCTTGCAAACTACATATGCTCCTTCATGTTACAGGTGTTGCAAATCTTGAATGCGAGCAGTATAACGCAAATAGTATCATCAGTTCCGCGAACTTTTAAATGTGTTTCCACTTCCCGTCCTACGAAAGAAACTCGTCGCTTCGAAAAACGACTTTGTTTTATATATTTATGCTTAACGGCGAAAGAAGAAGAAGAAATATTTCCTGCCATCCCCCGATATTTTTAGATAATCAGCAGAATCTCGCAAACCGGAAATGTCAGCACAAAAGGGAGGAAAAGATATTTCAGAATATAAAGATTCTACCAACAACAAAAAACCATCTTTTCCCGCAGTTATCCAAACCCACTAATGCCGTTTGCTGCCACATGTCTTGTAACTCAACAAAAATTAACCAAACAACCAACCAATTCCATACAGGTAAATGTAAAGCAATTCCATTACAAGCCTGGACAGGCGCTTAGGGCTCCAGGAGCTTGAGGCTCCCCAAATTTCTAGATAATCGGCACGTGAAGGTGATAAGGTTCTCAGGCCTACGCACTGGCCGCGTTTAACCAGGCAGCATATATCCCTGGTGATCATTTCTGTTAGAGGCTGAGTCGACCCCAGGGCCATAGTGCGGCTGGAAGGATTAAGACAATGAAAAATTCTAAAGACCCAATCGGGAATCGAAACCGCAACCTTCCGGCTTGTAGCAGAGTGCCTTAACCAACTGCGCTAGTGCGTGCCCCAACTCCATAGAGTAGAACTTTTAAGAAGTTTGTACATTCTCAGCTAATCAAAAGAACAGCAGCTCATGGAACCCGAAGGGTCAACACCCTGTTTGCGACAGCCCGTCACTTGTAAATCAATACGAAATCGTTTAAATATCAAGTAACAAACATATTTACAGAATTAATTGTTCATAAATAAATAGGTAATTTAAAACTAATCATTTGTTACGTCTCTCCAGCGACGAAGCTTTTAGGTTTGAAAAGAAAATAAAGAAAAATCATCACGACAAGAACCTGCAGTCTTCTGGGAAAAGGGAGGCGGGACTTGGATGGGGGAAAGCTGTATGGTATTGATTTAACTACAGCCACTGCGTTTTACAAATGTTTCACCGCCCTGCACAAATGAGCGCCAAGTCTGGTTTAGCATGTAAAGACATAGAAAGACTTACTTTGATGCATGTGTCTTCTTCAACTGCTGCCAAACCTCGGAACGGAAGAGAGAGGTGAGTTCTGCCACATATGAAGTTCCATTTTCCCTCTTGTATCAGTGCATGGAGGGGCTGGGGGTCGAGGGTTTAGGCCCCCCTTTTCTGCACCGCAATGCAACTACGCTCTGAAAAGCAGAGAGATATAAACTGATCAATAGAAATACGCAATATTCTGACACGAAACTAGGGACATTCTACCGGAACAATTCCGTGATGCAGAGTTTCCTTTGCAAGCTGACGTTCAAGCAGCTGGGCAAGAAAAATTACTGCTTTTATTATAATCTGAATTGTCTTAACGTGTTTATGATAGCCGACTTAATCCACTCTCGAGCCAGATTTTTGCAGTCCACATCCTCACACACTATTACTCCAGGAATGACATCGATATTATACTTCGACCTAAGCGTAGATCTTCACAGTCATATTAGAAGAGTGAAAGGCAATGAAAGGAACATTAAAATGTGCGCATACAGAAAACTAAAAATCAGAAAAAAAATGTCTCCTGAGAAAATATACAGAATTCATATTGAATTTCAGGCAAAGAGAAACACACCAGGGTTTGACAAGAAGCAGGAACACGGCAGTTAGAATTCAGATTTTGACTTAGGGAATAAACACCTAACATAGAAACAGGCGAATATTATAGAAAACTGAAAAGCAGTACACAATTACAAACAAGCTAAAATTTATGCTGTGCGTCCAAAATGGAACAACTTCAGAGGCGAACAAATCTGAATTTCTACCCCAAATCGAAGGGCAACGCAGCAAATAGACTAGTCAAAACTTACACAACGCCTGAAACTCAGGAATAAATATCAAAATAAAAAAGTCGGTATTAAACTGCACCTGAGAATTTGGAGAAAATTACTAGGAAACCAGAGAGAAATTCATAGGGACACAGAGTAAAAACACAACTAACGCCGCGTCATAATTTGGGAAAACTCCATGGAGCAGGGTCATTTCTGAGAAGCTAACAGTCCCCCAGCTAGTCAAGAAATTCCCTGCATTTTATGGAACCCGAAATTTCGTTACCTCATTAACAGACGCGCACCAGTTGTCCCTATCCTGAGCCAGAGCAATCCAGTCCGTACCTCTCCGTCGTATTTCTTGAAGTTCAATTTTATTGTGGCCCTCCCATCTACACCTAGGTCTCCCAAATGGTCTCTTTCCATCCTATTACCACACCAAAACCCTGTATGACATAATGTGGATATAACCAAAAAGCAACCAGACAGAAATTCATGGCCTCACACACACACACACACACACGCACACACACACACACACACAGGGAACACAAATTCACACCGCGTCTCAAAATTCGGATGAAATCACAAAAAAAAACTGAGAGAAATTCATGCAGTCACAGATAGGAAACACAAAATTTCGTACCGCCTCTCAGAATGTGGACAAAATCATAAAGAAACCAGACAGAAATTCATGGCTCCACAGAGAGTAGAAAAACAAAATTCACACGGCGTCTCAGAAGTGGGACACAAACAGCAAACAAACCGGACAATTTACACCATGTCACAAAGACACCACTAACACACTGCACACACAGAAACAAGACCAAATTTAAACTACAAACCTGTAAAGAAGAACCCGGCTAGCATTAAAACAGCACCTCACACGTACCAACCGCACTCGCTGAACGGCTACAGGAATGGTCACAGTGTCGCTTATAGGAAGTAAACAATTGGAGCTCGTTAAGTATGTGTATGTGTGTGTGTGCAGCGCATCATTTGGCATTGCATGCAAGTCGGCGTATCAGTACCAGACGAATTACTCAACTGTCCATTCTGCACACTAGTCTCGAACCCTGAGACTGTACTGTCGTATTGCACGGGCACGGCTGTGCGTGTAGTGGCGACAGGAACTGCTGGAAACGGTCTAACCTAGCTGCCTACCTGCCTACCTCACACGGTGTGTCGTTTTCCTTGAATTTATGCTTAAGCAGTCGACCCAACAATTTTCCCATATTATGTAACTCTGTTTATTTTTGCGTTCATTAAAGCCAGAGAGAGTGTACTCTATTTTAACCTTCTAAAGCCTAGCGGTAACTTTACATACCACCAGGTTTAACACTAAGAAATTCTACGTGGTGCCCACATTGCGTTTATGAGTTTTGTACGGATCTCAGAACAAACAGAAACTTTTGCCTTATACAACATTAAGAGACTGGTTTTTATAACCGAAGTGGAGCGTGTTTACAGCGCGGTACGCACTGAGTCCTTATATATAAAACAGATACGCTTCGTCTTTAAAGGGTTAAACCAGTTTACTCCCATAAAACTCACATCCCTTACTTTCATTCATTACTTCAATTCACTTACGCCAAGGTGTCTAAGGACGAGTATTTACGACAGAATTAGTAACCAAACTATACGATGCATTTCTTGTTCCTACCCCATATTTCATCCTTCTCGAATTCACTGTTCACGCAATAATGCTTATAAACAAAATCCAACTAAAGAGATCTCGGTGAGCAAGTCATGCAGCATTAATGATAGAGATAAATGCACGCAGAATATTAGTAAGAATGCCCGAGGCGAAATGCCAATTGGGATACCTTGAAATGTAGGGTAGGATAATATTTAAATAAATAATAATTAATTAATAATAACAAATAATAATTATTTTCTTTATGTCTTTTCAGTCTTTGTTATGTTTAAAATACTCGTTTTTTGTTGTTGTTATTCATTTTGTGATTGTTTTATTCTTTGTATGTTTTGCTTTCTATTTTGTGTGTCCTGTGTTTTTGTATTGTTCTGTGTATGGTTTCTCCTTATGTATATAGTTGTTTATTTTCTATTTGTGTATAGTGTATGGACCACTGCCACCGGGTGAAAACCCAATTGGAGTTAATAAATATCATGTTATATCATAATTCGGAGAAGAACAGAATAAGGAGGAGTGGAATGAACTGGCTCGTAATATAATCCAATGACAGATTTCTGTTAACATCCGAACATCCGTATAGCGTAAGAGTTGGCAGACTTCTTTACCAGACGAGTAAAAACTTTTCAAGGAAAACCGTACAAACGTTCAGAGTCACTTGCTACACACACATGCGTATAGTCGCATATGTCTACATACTTCTTAACACAGCACTTAAATTTAATGCGTTCGCAGAAATCCCACGTACTGGAAGTTAAATAACTGAGCTCGTTGCGTGGGTTTGTGCTAATGTGTGCAAAATGGTGTTTAATTTGTCTACACAAACTTCGCGCATCCGTCGTGACTTGATCTCAAATGGTCCAGCTGTTTTGTGCCATCTCCCTGTAGTGAACTTCCCACTCACTGCAAAATTACGTATGGCGTTTTTACGTTTGTATGAAACATGGAGTTCACAGTGTATGCTGATATGTCGTGATATTTGACACCTTCAGTACTATGGGAGAACTTGTAACATCTGGTCTGATGATCATTAACACACCTTCTCCAAGTTTATTTATAGGCTGCTCTTCGTTCTCTGGTTTAACATAATTAACCCTTTAAAGACGAAGCGTGTCCGTTTTATATAAGGACTCAGTGCGTACCGCGCTGTAAACACTCTACACTTCGGTTATAAAAACCAGTCTCTTAATGCTTTATAAGGCAAAAGTTGCTGTTTGTTCTGAGATCCGTACAAAACACATAAACGCAATGTGGGCACCACGTAGAATTTTTTAATGTTAAACCTGGTGGTATGTAAAGTTACTGCTGGGCTTTAAATGGTTAATACACGTACAGAATTGACCAACAGAACAGTGAAATGTCCCCAACCATTTACACCCTTGCAGTTCAGTATTTATGTCCAGTGATAGACAAATCTTCTTGCGCTCGAAAGTCTCCATTTCACATCAGCTACTACAAGCCTCTTCATGGTTTTTCGAAGTAGCTCCAGACAAAAGCGAAGACAAAGTCTTCAAACCCTCGTCCTCTCATATTTTTTCATATTTCCTTTTTTGGGGGTGGAGTGCGGTCTTATTTCTTGCGATATTTTGAACTTGTTCCGAAATTTAATAAATTTCTCCTTCCGTCTCGTATGTGGTCTTCCCATGTCTTTCTTTCCTTCGGACTGTGTCCAGCATATTGGTATAAGCGTAGCTAGGATTGGAGGGGAGGGGGGGCGAGTGGTGCTGTCGCCCCGGGCAGCAGAGTAAAAGGGGCGGCAAAATGGATATTTTAAATGAAAAAATTGACTTTCTGCGCTTCAAAAAATTTTAAATGAGAGAAATAAATAAACGAAAACATCAATAAATTATTATGATTTTTTTAAAGTTCGTAATTTCTGCGAGGGGCAACCATTGTGATTGCTCGCCCCGGGCTTCAAAAAACATAGCTACGCTCCTGGGCAGGATGAAAACTCACTAGGGCATTATTCGTAAGGTACTCGATCCTAGCCGTGATATCAGGTTTCCGCCGCGATGCTGATGAGATCTGCGCTCTTCTGAGGTATAACGCACCGTCGAGTGGTAATACTTTACTGACGTTTCGGGACAACGTATCGGTCCCATCTACAAGGGCCAAGAAATACCCTTCTTGGACTTCTTCATCCTTGAATATGGGGCCGATACCTTGTCCCGAAACGTCGGTAAAGGATTACCACTCGACGCTGCGTTACACCTCAGAAGGACGCAGTTCTACTCGATACCAGTGCCCCTCGGAATACGGTATGATGATTTTTTTTCATCTCTTCTTAAAATTTGGAACACTATTTTCCAATAGGCTACGACGTTCCCGTTACAAATCCTTAACCGCTCAGAATTCGTGCCCACATTCCAAACTCATTCGATAGTAGAGTAGTATACAACCACAGCGGCCGGGGTGTGGCGTTGAACCCCCACTCCTACCTAGCGCCAAGATTCAAGAAAGAATAAAGTTATTCCTCTACTCCCTCTCTGGGCCTTCATAGCCTGTTATGGGTGAAATTTACTTTCTACCTTTTACGGTTTTGAAATTTTAAACCTATCTGTGGGACGTGATGAAATTATACCTCGAAGGAAACAGAATCTTTAAGGTCGAGTGGTTGCTTTACGTAAAAGAAGGCTTAACATTCGCAAATTGCACAGTCTGCCCATACACTGCAATATGCATCCGTATGGCTCTCTGCAAAAAAAAAAAAACAGCGAGTATATCACCAAACCATATTAACTCACAAGCTTTTATAACCGAGATGAGCAGTGTTTACTGCGCGGTACGAACTGAACATTTGACCGTAATGCGGGATTGTCAGTCTTTAAAAAGGGGTTAGGCGGAAAGGTCTTAAATACAATAATTCTTGGCTTTTCGCGCTGGGGGAGGGGTGTTAATTTCCAACCCCCCGCGCGCAAAAAGGGGAAATCCGCGAATAATTTGCTGCTCCCAGCCGAAAACAACGTTTTATTACGTATTTTTAGTGTTTCTTTTTTGGCGAGAAACTGTGACGGGAGCTGCTTCTTTTTTCCCCTCTCTCTTCAACTACTTGAGCACCACGCGGTATGGTTCGAAGACCTGTTACAGTTGTCGAAACAGTTCTGATTCTCCTATTCATTGCAGGGTGCAATGACGTACTTTTATTCTTGGGACGACCCCGCCAATTTGCGAAACGGAGAATTAAGAACACGCGAAAAGCAAGAGTGTAAACAAATGCGTTTTGTACTGCATACAAAAGACAGTAATTTCCGGTTATCTCCTACATGAAACTATGCATTACTACAACGAAGCCAAAATATATCTTGAAGTTTATTCGTGGCATTTCATATTTTGGCACATCGCCACTTTAAAACAAGTAACGATGCCAGATGGTCGTTGTCAATGTATTTTCACAACAAGCGGAGTTAGAACTGAGGGAATGTTATTAAAACGGCTGGATATTTTGGTAAGTTTTAAAGCTACCAAACATAAAACTGAAGCTTCCCTGAATTCACGTTATGGCAGTAACTTTATTAGTTAGGTAAAACAGTCCCATTACAAGCCTGGACAGGCCTTAGGGTTCCAGGAGGTCGAGGCTCCCAGATTTCTAGACAATCGGCACATGAAGGTGGTAAGGTTGTCAGCCCTACGCACCGGCCCCAGGAAATATTCCTGGTACTCGTTTCTGTTAGAGGCTGAGTCGACCCCAGGGCCATAGTGCGACCGACAGGATTATGCCAACGAAAAAATCCAATGGCACCAACGGGAATCGAACCCGCGACCTGCCGGTTTGTAGCGCATTGCCTCAACCAACTGCGCCACTGCGGCCCCAACTTTATTAGTTGGTATGATATAATCAAGACTCGCCATTACGAAAACCTAACAACTCATTTAGTCATTGGTTTATCAATTTATAGGTTTGAGTTCGACAAAACACAAAGTATTCGTCTATGCATAGGGATCGCGTTAGTTCCGATTTCATGGGTTGTAATGATCTCTGGGCCCCCCCCCCCCCTCCATACACAGCAAACTTCGGTTCAGGATCCCAAATATCCTTGTTTTTCAGGTCATAAAATACGACACTTCTGACAATAAGTACAAAAATTCCGGCCTTCCTACAGCGGGATCAAGCATCTATAAACGTAGGACAGCCATCAACCAGCCACAAACAGGAAGGAACAGGAGAGGAAAAGGAAGCGATATGCGAATAAAAATCACTAAGTGAGACGAGTGTCTGAATTTGCGTCGCATTGTTCATTCATTCATTCATTCATTCTTTCACTCCTTCCGCAGTCTACCTTCCAACAGGTCCGTAGCCTCTTCCAAAGCGAGTTCTCCACAGAGTGCGATTTGGTGCTTCCTCTTTCAATTTCCAGCAACTCCTCTTTTCCTTAACCCTTTAAAGACGAAGCATATCTGTTTTATATAAGGACTCAGTGCGTACCGCGCTGTAAACACTCTCCACTTCGGTTATAAAAACCAGTCTCTTAATGCTTTATAAGGCAAAAGTTGCTGTTTGTTCTGAGATCCGTACAAAACACATAAACGCAATGTGGGCACCACGTAGAATTTTTTATTGTTAAACCTGGTGGTATGTAAAGTTACCGCTAGGCTTTAAAAGGTTAAGGTCATCCAGTAGATGTTTACGTCTTCTTTCTCGTCTTCTCATCATTTCTATCCTTCCCTCTAACTTTCCTTCAATAACGTGTTTTAGAAGGCAGTGTCTATGCCAGATGTGACCAATCCAGTTAGCCTTCCTTCTTTTTATTGTACCTAGGATATTCCTCTCCTCCTTCACTCTTCGCAATACTTCATTTCTCACACAATCGGTCCAGGTGCATCTTATCCATTCTTCTCCAGCACCACATTTCAAAACATTCCAAGTATTTCTGATCTACTTTCCGAAGTGTCCACGTTTCAGCACCATATAAAGCTACGTTCCAAATGTAGCACTTTACTGGTTTCTTCCTAAATTCAAGTCCAGTTTTCTGGTGAAAGGCGTCCCATTCTTGTTGAAGTCTGCTTTTGCCATGGCAATTCTGGATTTAATTTCACTTGTAAAATTCGCACATTATTATTATTATTATTATTATATTTTTGTATCTGTGTGTCATATTTTTCGTTGTCTTTTTGTAGTAATATTAATAAATTATGCCGCTTTTTCATTACATATCGGGTTAGAAATTTTGTCTTCGAATTCCCTTCACCCCCCCCCGCCACCCAAATGTTATTGTTTCCGTTTTTTAATTTTTAAATGATAGGATACCTGTCCAGGCAAGGCATAAAAAGGATTAGTGAGAATTAAATTAAAATCAAAAATCACTCCACATTGGCATTGCGAATTACAGCGTTCCGAAGGATAAAAATCTGTACGTTGTAATGTAACTCGCACTATAAAGAACGCAAAACATTTGCTTCTCAATTTATTTAACTTTTAAAGCCTAGCGGTAACTTTACGTACTACCAGGTTCAATATTCAGTAATTCTCCATAGTGCTCAAATAGCGTTTGTGTGTTATGTACATATCTCGGAACAAACAGCAACTTTTACCGTAAACATCAGCAACTCATTCGTTTTTTATAACCGAGGTTGAAAGTGTTTATTGCGCGGTACGCACAGAGTCTTTATATAAAGCAGATTACGTTTCGCCTTTAAAGGGTTAAAGGCATTTTATTTCTTGTTAGATAACATCAAATCTTCAGTAATTTTTATCGTATCTGTTTTACATAAGGGCTCAGTGCGTACCGCGCTGTAAACACTCTCCACTTTGGTTATAAAAACCAGTCTCTTGATGTTTTATAAGGCAAAAGTTGCTGTTTGTTCTGAGATCCGTACAAAACACATAAACGCAATGTGGGCACCATGTAGAATTTTTTAATCTTAAACCTGGTGGTATGTAAAGTTACCGCTAGGCTTTAAAAGGTTAGTTACTCACTGTTAACCATAACATTATACGCCTCGGTTATAACAACGCTCGTTTATAACGACACAGAATATTCAGTCACTTTCGTGACGTTATAACCGAGTTCGGCAGTACTGTTTTCCAACAATTTGTAGCTGTTTTATGGTCTTTTAACTTATTTATACA
Source organism: Coptotermes formosanus (assembly GCA_013340265.1). NCBI lineage: Eukaryota > Metazoa > Arthropoda > Insecta > Blattodea > Rhinotermitidae > Coptotermes > Coptotermes formosanus. The sequence goes on along the minus strand of BLKM01000431.1, from coordinate 510,018 downwards.
AATATTATCAGGAGAAGTCTGCAAAATATTCTGTAGTTAAGAAATGACCCTCATACTAGACAAGGCTAAAACCATCACCGCACATTTGCCTAAACACCAGCCTACTCGGTGTGCGTGACAGCAACAGGCATATCGTTATTCGAGACCTTCACTCTTCTGGGATATTATGCAGCTTAGACTGGTAGTCATCGACGTTTCGGGACAACATAACTGTCCATCTTCAAGGGTTAATAGTCAAAGAGTCGAAACTTGAATATGGGACTGACAGTCTGTCCCGAAACGTCGGTTACTACCAATCAACGGTAAATGTGAAATCACGGAGATGGTCATTCGACAGAATATGCTTTGGAAATTTGGGGAGGGTGCGGAGGAAAGGTACGAAATCTGTTGGTGCTCAGTATTGATTGCATTCCTTATCAGCACCGAGATACGACACACTAAGGGAGAATTACTCTGTAAATATTTTAGTTTCCTTCATTTCTAATAACTCGTAGGTGACTTTTCCTCCTAATGCTGTTCTTTCCTTGTGTACTGAATATCGCTCTGTCAATTGCTTACATGCGTTCTGAGGAAAGTTGTGTAATGTGCCCTCCGTTTCGCGATCTGTTGGATTCAGATTCTGACACCAGTCTTGCGTCCTTCTACCTGACATTTAACATGGTTTACACGAAATTTCACGTGGTTTTTCTCAGTAACTAAACATTCCATATTCAGGGGATCCCCTGTCAACACGATAAAACACATCCTCGGATTGCGAATGGAGAAGAAAGCCTCACATGTGCAGGGTAGCTACAAATATATAAAAAAATAATTTGTGAACAACCGACAAGGGGTGGTCATCCAGGTTCAGTGAGATAATAACCTTTCACTGCAAAGAGTCAGTAGGTTGTGACATATTATACAAGGCAGGCAATATACGTATAAACGCAACATCGAGGAGCGTTCGCGTAACTATTATTGCTGTGGAAAACCAATAAGCATTAAATACTCTGAGTGTGTGTGTGTCTGTAGCTGATATCTATAGACGTCACGTACTGCCAAAATTTTAAATTTGCAATCATATTCACTAGACGCAACAAAGCAACGTCAACCGATCTAACCCAATACAAACTCATCTAACAGAACCTAATCCAACGTCAAGTCTTCTAGAATGCGGAGGTATTTGAGGTGGTAATAAGGTGCAGTTATATCTGTGAATACCATCGTTTGGACCAATGTACTGCTTTAAACTTCAGGGACGACACAAGCGACGTTTCCAAACGTTGGAACCACCGGTAATACTATATGACGTCACAGTCCATCCTTCTTCTCTCACGTCTAGCGGGGTTCAAATGTCGCCCAAAAAAAAATACTGTAATGCAAAACTACACTCCACAATTTTACGGAGCGCCAAAAGTGGACAGTGGTGTTAGAGTTCAAAGAAGGTAACAGAATATCAAAATTACGCTTCCATTCTCTTTCATACATCCACATACACACACACACACTCACACACACACACTCACACACACACACTCACACTCACACTCACACACACACACTCACACACACACACACTCACACACACACACTCACACACACACACTCACACACACACTCACACACACACACTCACACTCACACACACACACTCACACACACTCACACACACACGCACACACGCGCGCGCGCGCGCACACACACACACATATTCTCCGCTTGAGCACTGGAATGCTTATCTTCTTTCTCTCAGATATGGGAACGGCCATCTATTGCCTCAAATCATTCTGGCACATGGCAGCGAAATTGTGGAAACAACATATCTCCACCAGTCGATAAAAGGCACATCCCAAAACATAAGTACGTCACTTCAAAAAGCGATACATTGAAGCAGACTTTTCATTATTCGAGTCACTTCCGTCTATCCTCACACCACAACGACTGAGAACGCTGACTCAAACGGCTAGGATTATGACTTTTATTCTGGAACAGCTTGTAGGACCCTTGTTCGGTGTACCGTCGATTCTTACTCAGATTTATCGTTATTTACCTCAGTATCTCCATGTACTTCTCCAGATAGTACCTTAAAGCAGGCCATGACCGTCTCCTTCCACATTCCTTCCAAGTCATTAATCGCCACGGTACAATCATTAAACGCTACACAGTCCGATTCACTAAACGAGCATGAACTAAACTATAAACAAACCAGCCACATGGCGTCATAATATTCACGCGCTGCTCCACGGCATATTTCCTCTGTTGTCCCTTTATTCTTACAGCATATGAAGCGTTAGTTTTATTTATTGGAGTGCTTCTCTCTGTTTGTGCTATTTTGTGTTATGTGCTCGATGCTCAACTGCTTCTTTAGCCTCAGCTCGACCCGTACGGAGAACACAGTTAGTCGCAATTATAGGTGTAAAACTGTTTCTTCGGCCTCAGAGCGTGCCTCACAGAGAGCAGTCTGTCTCAACCTCTACCGTAACTATGCCAACCTGGGTCTGAATTCACTCATAGCCATGGAAGGCAGGGTGTGACAAAATCAATCACATATACCGACATATGCACGTAACAGAATTAAAAGGCATACATAAATGTGTACCTTTCTACATGTTTCGGCGATAGATTCCATCTTAAGATATTCAAGTGCAAAGGAATACATATTACTAACACATTAATCACTTACGTAAAATAGTAAAACGTTAAAATCATAGAATGTATGAAGGAGTACCCATAAAATACAAAAGTTTAATATTTTAATATTGTACATACATAAAAGGGGCAGCGGTGGCGCAGTTGGTTGAGGCACTGCGCTACAAACCGGCAGGTCGTGGGTTCGATTCCCGATGGTGTCAGTGAATTTTTTCATTGGCATAATCCTGTCGGTCGCACTATGGCCCTGGGGTCTACTCAGCCTCTAACAGAAATGAGTACCAGGAATATTTCCTGGGGGGTAAACGCGGCCGGTGCGTAGGGCTGACAAACTTACCACCTTCATGTGCCGATTATCTAGAAATCTGGGAGCCTCGACCTTCTGGAACCCTAAGGGCCTGTCCAGGCCTGTAATGGGACTGCTTTACCTTTTACATATATAAGATATTAATGTACTGGTAGTATGTGTTCCTTAGTACTCGAATCCCTGAAGATGGCAATTTATCGCCGAAACATGTAGAAATATACGACAAACTTATACATGACTTTTAATTAATATGCGTATGTTGGCATATGTGATTCATTGTATGTACAATGCACGTATGAATAATATCAAAAAAGAGTGTGACACAATCACTCATACAAAAGCATTATATACTTGTAGGCTAAGGTACATTAATGGCATAGAGCCACGTCCTCAGAGGACTGAATTCTGAACTACACGCTGCATTGCGCAACACGGAGGAGGTGAGGGTTCACATGACCCGATACTGCAATGAGATGGATCAACATATCTCATGCACTGACCGCCAGACGTTCTGAATAACAAATCTGGCAGATAAAGCAGACAACGTTTTGCGAACATGTGTACAGTTCCATCCAACAGTTCTAACAGCCACAGCGCTTACTGCTCTGAATGTTTTAGCAGGGGGCGTCAAAAGGAAGGTCTCAAACAGTACACGTCAAACACAGAGTTTTGATAAGAACGAAAGGTCGAATCCGGCAAAACAGGAAAAATCGTTTGTTAGCCGAGAAAATGACAAGTGTTCAAAATTGACTCATTTAGTTACACGTAGTTAATATTTATTTGGATCAGGGGACTGATTTCTTACATTACGTTATGCTTACGTCATATTCCAAATATAGACGCCTTGAATCTTAGGTTACACTGTGTGAGGTATTCTGGCCTAGTACCTTGCAGTCTTGCATTTGGTCACAATCCGTACTCGAATCTCATACGACGTAATACAGGCTCTGCAGTCGATAAGTAATTAAGCAGCTTAAATACTGTTTGTCGTTATATAACGTACGCAAAACAAAAGACGTTCAACCTGCCAACACAGCAACATGCAAGGTCTGTTCATAAGTTACATGCCTGTTCTGGGTAACTGTGTTTCGGTTTCGGTGGAGGCAATTTGAATCTCTCCGCCAATACGCCCCAGATCGACCGTGGAGTCCTTCTAACATCTGGAGAAAAAAGTGGTCTTATTTCCATCTGGTTATAAGGGCTAAGAATGTTTTCACAATTACCTGTATCCCTCGCACTTTTACGTAACGTAATGTGTAAGCACAGGCATAATTTATAATGTTTTACAAATCTACAGAAAGTCTAGGTTCTATTGTTGGTTACTCAGAAGTACGACTGTGACCTTGTTAGTTCTTTTTCACATGGGAAGTAACAATGTCAAGTAACCGATGTACGCAGTGTACATGTGTATTACAGTTAAAAATACATTGGGCTGAAGTGTAGTCTCAGGTTGTGAGGGACGGTTAATTCTATTATGAGAGATTAAATTTTCTGTTGTGTTTTATCTGCTTAGAGCTGGGTATATATTTGACTGTATACTTCTTATAAACTCAATACCTAACAGATGCAGACCAGTGGTAGAGATAAAGACTTATGTTTTTGAAAAGCTCTATATGTTTACTCTGCAAGCTTCGCCCCTGCGTTAAGGCAACCCCAGCCACGCTGTCAAGGCCAAAGCTTTACTCCTGAGTAACGATCAATACCCAGGATCTCATTTGGAAAGTACAGAGTTGGACTGTTGCACGTTGGAAGCAACATGAACTTTGTACTGAGGAAACATGTCAGCACTAACAAACTCCCTTCCCTCACAGCAGCCAAATTCCCCTGCAAGGTTCCTGTTGCTGACCGTTGTAAACCAAAACCCAACTTGACGGAGTCCTACTGGTTCTCAAGTTATTTAACCCTTTAAAGACCAAAAATACGAATTTACTTTTCTATCCAATACTCCCCCCTTTCCGGAAGAACGTTGCCTTTTGGAAGGTTCCCAGGCTGCGCCCGTTTGTCCATCTGGTAAAAGCAAAATGTAGAGCAAAATGAGAATTAGGCTTTGGTGGAATGACACTAAATAACTAGCTAGCTAGCTAGCTAACTAACTAACTAATTAACTAACTAACCAATTAACTAAGTCCATGGAGCAGAGGCCTTCTTGAGAAGCTAACAGTTTCTCAGCTAGTCAAGAAATTCGCCCCATTTTATGGAACCAGGAGGTTCATTACCGCATTCACAAGAGCCCGCAACCTGTCCCTAACCTGAGCCAGCTTTATCCAGTCCATGCCCCCCCCCCCATCCCACTTGGTGGGATGACACTAGCGGGGAAAAACCGAAGCACGTCGTACACCACAAAACTCACATGGACTGACCTGGGATTGCAACCAAATCTTCAAGGTCAGAGGTCTGCGACTAACCGCCTGTGCCTCGGCACAGCCAGAAACACCGAAATTTGCCTGAAATTACATTTAAACATTCAGCTCGTACCGAGCAGTAAACACACCGTCTCGGTTATAAAAAAAACAACCAGCTAATGCTGTATAAGGAAATAATCGATGTTTTATCTGAAATCCTTGCAAAACACAAAAATATACTGTGTGGGCTGAATGCAGAATTTTTGATTGTGAAATATATAGTATACGTATAGTAAGCGTATAGTAAACACTGACCTTTGAAGGATAAATAAAACTGCCTCAAAGACAGCGACCGAACATTTCTCTAGCAGTCAGCACTCTTCTTTCGTATGTAGGAAATACCTGGGTGTTAATTCAGTCAGCAGATAGACTATCCGGACCGACAGTCGTGGTTTTTCTAAAGTTCCTCCATGAAAATGCATCCATCTTATCATTCGAAGCTAAATAGTTTCCACTGTCCAGGAATTAACTCAACACTCAACAACAGAAATTACAATCAGAGGCGTAGCTTGAAGGAGGGGAGGGGGGGGGGGGGGGTTGCCGCCTCGGGTGGCAAAGTCAAAGAGGCGCCAAAAAAAAAAAAAGAGGCTGCAAAATTAATATTACAAATAACAAAATCCGATTTGATATTCTCAAAATATTTCAAATTATTGAGCCAAATACAAGGAAATTGAATAAAAAATATTGTGATTTTTTAAGTCCATAATTGCATTAGGGGGTGACCACTGTGCTTACTACCCACGTGCACCAAAAAAAAATCTAGCTATGTCACTGTTTAGGATATATTGCCTAATGGGACGTTAAGATAAGCCTGCTGAATAAAAAGACGTGGCGACCGCACTGAAAGCTGTCATTGTAGCAATGGCGCTGCTGATCAGTTGGGAGACCCACTGCAGATGCTTTTCTAAACTACTGAAGTCACGAATGCTCTCACAGTTCTAAAATTATACACTGGCTAACCAAAGAACGGATCAATAAAGGGAACTATAACGGTAAGGCCCCCGAAGGTTTAGTACACGTGATACAAAAAGACACGATAACGAGTTTTTCCCCATTATATATTTTCTTGTACGCCCACTCCTTACGCACCCCATCCCCCTTCTCGACCTTCGACTTGGCCGCTTTCCAAGGAATTTCCCTTTCTTTCTTTTCTTCTTGGTCTTGACCTCTTTCTACCTACTCACTTTAGGTGCAGAAGGTTGTTTTTGCACCTGATCACACTCAGTGACACACACTCATTCGGTAGGGCTCCTCTGGATGAGGGCTCGGCCCGTCACATAGACCCCTTCTTGCCAAAACACAACACTCACATCAGACAAATATCCATGCCCCGCAGTGGGATTCGAACCCGCAGTCCCAGCAAGCGAGCCGCCGCAGACGGCGCGGCCACTGGGATCGGCAGCGATTTTCCTAAGAACTATTGTGTATACTCCTGTCAACTGAATCCGATCTGTATGTCCAGCCAATCTAAAACGTGAGACGTCCCGGAATTTTATTTACAAGTTTATTTATTCTCCATTTTCAGAAGTTTCTAACAAATTCTGGGCTCCATAATATTTCTGTACATTCTCCGAGCGTTCAAAATTGTTATGCTCTGCACTCGCAACGAGGTACACGTAATCATATTCTATTTATTTCAGTTTATATAATTCGTTATCGCGGTAAAACCATAATCTCATTATCCGTCTGAAGTGGTGTTAAGTCGTCTTAAAATCTACTTCGTCCTTGCTAGATAACATACCAATATGCTATAGACTATATGCGTGCATGTAATAACAATAAACACTTGACTGCCTACAGCCGATGCAATCATAATACGGTTTCCTTTGGAATTTCCACTTCAGCTGCCTGGTTTTCTTACCACGTTTTTGATAAGTTATTGACAATGACGTCAAAAGAACTTTTTACGCCATTACTGGAAGCTTAGGGGACAGCAGCAACTAAAAGTACCTAAACAATTTACATCACAGTTTATGTCGCTTACTCTAACATTACAAAAGTCGTCCTTTCTGAACAGACGTAAAAATAAACTAATTTTTAGTCAACTTGCTCCCTGCTGCCTTATATGAACAAAAGTTTGCATGTTTCACAGACAACTGTGCATAACTTCTTACCCACAAACCGGGCTTACGTAACACATTTTGTCCGTAAGACATGGTAGCAGCCGTTTCTGTTTTAGGCAGGTAAGCCCCGAGTATTTAGGCGCGAGTTCCCTGAGGGCTGTAAGTTAAAGCCAGGTTTAAGTGACGTACTCAGGAACTGATACAGTGTATGGTATAAAATTGCACAGTGCCAAAGTACAGCTGTGAAACCTGACTTCAAAAGGAATTGTTTCAAAATATGACAAAAATTAGGCTATACTTAAACGCGGCATAAGTATTGGTTTTTAGATCTAAATTCTGCATGAAACAAGAAGATTCGGGATAAAATAAGATAATTCTGTGCACTCTAAGAAGTCAACAATAATGTGGTATCAGGGTCGCATTCTGAAGGGCGTTTACAATTTAAAATATTTCTCCTTCACCATCACAGAACCGTCTGCGATGTATTTACATCTTCCTTCTGACCAACATGGGACCATATATTGAGTAATGTGAATACAAAAGATGGTTAAGATTTTATATATATATATATACATATATATATATTAACGGCATACTTAGGATTTTGTTTAATTTTCTTTCAAATTTCAGGTACCACAGATACCATTGTAAATGCAAGGTAAAGTCGCCTAATATGGGGTAATGTTTGTTTTTTCGTTACACCGACAATACAGTTTGTATTAAGCAAGCAACTTTTAATGCAGTTCGAAGTTCAACAAGCCTTCATTAAGCACAATGATTATTAGTTCATGAAAGTAATTCAACATAGAGATAATGTCGATTTTACGAAACATAAACCGGCACCTGATATGGGGTGGCTCCTATTGTGGGGTACTGGGGGAGGCTTCTCACACTTAGAGCAAGAAAACAATTTAGGGAGGTCAGAATCAGGAAGTTTTATGTATTAAATTACAAAATGCAGTTTCTCATAATATTTAGCGGCTACAATGAAAAAGTGTCTGTCATTTCTTACACCTGCAACAGACAAAGGCCCTTTTCGGATAGTTCGCACAAACAGTGTGTGCCCAGTTTAGACAATTTTGGCATCGAATCCATTCTTCACCGTCGTGGTGTTCAGAGAACACGCCGGTACACAATGTCAACATTTGGAATCAGCTTCAACCTCACTGCCTTGTTCCCTACCCATCTTCTACATCGGACTCTGAGGAAACATGAAACTCGCTTGATGACGAAACTGATGGTTTTACTTCACTTATTCCTGTCTTCACCACGGATTTGACAGGACTACATTTCCGCCGGAAAGGAATTCTCTTTTGCTGTTTTCCTTTTGTTTCTTACTATGTTTCTCGAAAAGGGACTTACCGACAATTTATTTTGTTGCCTGTGTCAGTAGGCTTCGCCCTCTTTTCTTCTCCAATTCTGCCTCGTATGGAAAGGCGGTTATGATCTACGCTGAACCCAGTGCCGACGAGAGGAGGGAGGAGGATCGTAAAAATTAGCGGGGCCCGGCTGTCCAGAAGGGGGCCCCAGGCCCGAATACAGTGCATATGTTTTTGTCTTTCCCTGTATTATCACAGTCTGTCAACTGTAAAAATTAACCCTTTCAGACCAAGCCCAAGTGACTCTGCAACTGATAGTCGGCCCTTCCGATTTATTTTAAAGATATCTAGCCGGTCCGCCCTTGACTTGGGGGGGTGGGGGGGGGCGGGTGGGGTCAAAAAATGCTTTTCATTGAAGCCCGAACCCGCTCTCGGCGGATTTCACTGAACCAGATCTCGAATATCTAGCATCACTTGTGCCTTTTTTTGAAATTGAAGGCAGTGGACTCAGACTTTTAGCCTTGACTGTTCTACCTGCTGAAGCTGTCGATATAGATAAAGTGGATGGTTGGTTCATAAGAGAAGACAGGAGAAAAATCATAAGGCGCAACTGTAGACTTATTCCAAGAACTGGCTTCGTTTAATTGAAAATCAGTGAATTCTGTGGGCTGAGTGGCTGGGTGTATGTTAAAACGCACAATTGGTTCTTGTACACTTTTCGTGAAAATCTCCCAATTCGGGAGAAACAGTCAATTGGTCCAGCAGTTGAAGAGAGGGACAAAAAAGAAAATATGGTGATCTCATACGCTTTAATTTTAAGGGATAAAAACAGGCTACGAAGGTGTAAGAAGACTTAATGAAAACAGCCCTTGTTACCAGCTCAGTACATCACAAACGTTAGCTTTGACTGTACATTATACACGCATCAGATGTAGTCCACCTATGTCTACTGTGAATACTACAAACACAAACTAATTAACCTTTTAAAGCCTAGCGGTAACTTTACATACCACCAGGTTTAACATTAAAAAATTCTACGTGGTACCCACATTGCGTTTATGTGTTTTGTACGGATCTCAGAACAAACAGCAACTTTTGCCTTATAAAACATTCAGAGATTGGTTTTTGTAACCGAAGTGGAGAGTGTTTACAGCGCGGTACGCACTGAGTCCTTATATAAAACAGATATGCTTCGTCTTTAAAGGGTTAACCTTTTAAAGCCTAGCGGTAACTTTACATACGACCAGATTTAACATTAAAAAATTCTACGTGGTGCCCACATTGCGTTTATGTGTTTTGTACGGATCTCAGAACACACAGAAACTTTTGCCTTACAAAACATTAAGAGACTTGTTTTTATAACCGAAGTGGAAAGTGTTTACTGCGCGGTACGCGCTGAGTCCTTATATAAAACATACACGCTTCGTTTTAAAAGGTTAATATGCGGGAACGGCCATAGAATGACAGACGGCCCACAGATTGAACAAGTGCTGTGATAAATAACACCGGCAGAAGGAGAACAGGAAGACAGAATCTGGACGAAAGGAATTAGTGATACAATGGCAGAAAAAGACCTGAAAGAGGACAGTGGGTCGGTATAGAAAAATGACAGTTTTAATATTATCCCTGTTCAGCGCCGTAAGGTAATTTAAAGTGTTCATTCCAACAACTGCACAACAGTTGGATACAAAAATATGTAATCACACAGCAAGCCTTCTACATGTTTCGGCCTTTTTCGGCCATCTTCAGGGAGGTACTGGACAAAGAAAAAAACACAAAATTGGCTAATTATGACATGAATGTGCTATTGTCCACCCCTTCCATAACTAGTCAATGTTGTGTTTTTCTTTTTCTTTGTCGAATACCTCCCTGAAGATTGCCGAAAAAGGCCGAAACTTGTAGAAATCCTGCTACACAATTATACGATTTTGTATCTAATTGTTGTTGGAACAAACACTGTAGAATGGCGATTTTATTTCGGAATCTTTCATGGATAGTGCAGTGGGTCGTGTGTTCCAAGTAACCAGTCCACACGAGTTTGTCAGCAGTGAGTTGACGATGCAGTTTCATAATTTAAAGCCTAGTGCAAGGCCGGTCTGGCCGGGGGGGGGGGTGCAGCGGGGTAGCTGCCCGGGACGCTAACCTATAAGGGGCACTTCACTACAATAATCGGAAATATTGTGTTAGTAAACTCAGTTTCCACATGCGCTGTCACAAAGATTCGCCAGCTCTGTCCTGGGCCGAACAAGATTAAAGAATATCATTTTAAGGGGCACCAAATTATTAACCTGGCCGGGAGTGTCAACATATCTCGGGCCGATCCCGACCCACTGGTAACTACAAGTACTACTAGATGTAAAATTAAAAAAAACTTTACATACTGGCGACAGAATGTTACTCTATACTGTACTTCGTATGATTCTCACAGTAAGTTTACCGGAACAACATTAAGACTTCGGTCTTCGTAATAGACACAGAATGTGTTTTCTGTGATGTAGGAATAGAAGTTTTATGTACAATGTAGATAAGTGTCAGTACTCACAGGTTTGGTAGGCAATTAAGATTTAAGGCTTAAATCAGAGTTCCTATGAACTGCCTATGTACAGTATATTGTGTTTTGAAATTAACCCTTTAAAGACGAAGCGTATTTGTTTTATATAAGGACTCAGTGCGTACCGCACTGTAAACACTCTCCACTTCGTTTATAAAAACCAGTCTCTTAATGTTTTATAAGGCAAAAGTTGCTGTTTGTTCTGAGATCCGTACAAAACACATAAACGCTATGTGGGCACAACGTAGAATTTTTTAATGTTAAACCTGGTGGTACGTAAAGTTACCGCTAGGCTTTAAAAGGTTAAAGACGAAGCGTATCTGTTTTATATAAGGACTCAGTGCGTACCGCACTGTAAACACTCTTCACTTCGGTTATAAAAACCAGTCTCTTAATGTTTTATAAGGCAAAAGTTGCTGTTCGTTCTGAGATCCGTACAAAACACATAAACGCAACGTGGGCACCACGTAGAATTTTTTAATGTTAAACCTGGTGGTACGTAAAGTTACCGCTAGGCTTTAAAAGGTTAAAGACGAAGCGTATCTGTTTTATATAAGGACTCAGGGCGTACCGCGCAGTAAACACTCTCCACTTCGGTTATAAAAACCAGTCTCTTAATGTTTTATAAGGCAAAAGTCGCTGTTTGTTCTGAGATCCGTACAAAACACATAAACGCAACGTGGGCACCACGTAGAATTTTTTAATGTTAAACCTGGTGGTATGTAAAGTTACCGCTAGGCTTTAAAAGGTTAATAAGCATTATAGAATTTTATTAGTAGAAATGTTTGAAGCCCATCTGTTGATCAAGCGACAAAACTGGACAATATTAAAATGCATGGCAGTGAAATATATTGACACGTTATGTATTTCCCCCGTTTAAAAATCACTGCTGGATGGTATTAATGAATTTATGGTGCTGATTTTTCTATTATTATTTCAGCAATATTGTCACTAATTCTTTGTCTTCTAGGAAATTCCTGCGAATTTATAGAGACGGATAACGGAATACGTCGTTAAGGTGACTTAGCTTAAGGCAACTCACCGGCAATTACAGATCAGCTGTGAAATGCCGTACATGTCGCCCTATTTCAATATAAATATGTCGGATTACGAGCAACCTTGGGAGGAATAAACTCGATTTACGCATTATAAACTTCAGTTCTTCAAACTAAAAGAAACAAAACAAAAAATTTACTTTTGTATTAAATAATTTCGTGTTTAATTCTGTCTATACACGAGTACAATAAAGCCCGATACAGCGCCACTGTTCACCGCAATTTGTGGCGGTAAATCAAAATACTTTTAAAGAGATTGTCTCTGTTACTGACTTGCAAGGGCGCTAAATAAGGGTGGTGTTATGGCGAGGTTTGGCTGCATGCTTTTATTTTGAACGTATTCTCACGGTACAACCCATAATTTTCGGAAATGTTATGAAAATTACAACACAAAAAGTGACCAAAAAATTATTTCTATAAAACTTGATTCCTTTCAGTCCTTCAACTATCCTGTATTCAATGAGAAGAAATAAGTCATTAATAACATTCATAAAAAAAAGACAAGTTCTTTGTGCTTCGACAGTTTTACCTCGTAGGTACACTTTTAACTAAATCGTAAGCACTCAGATACAACCGTTTATACGTCACGACGTCTAGATAGTTCCGCCTACTTGTTTTTGACGTCAAAAAGTAAGTTTGCATGATTTATCTTTTGATTTATTCACATTACGACGTAAATACGTTTCGTCATTCTTACGCCATAATCCATGCATTACAATAACGTGCTTAATGTATTCAGACTCTTATTTGCAGCTTACTTAACGATACTTTATCAGCTGATGATAATAATTAAATTACAATTCCGACTATTAGTTTTTTTAGAACGGTGAACCCATATAGAAGTGGAAGGCTGCAACATAACTTAAAGTTACACTTGCAAAAAGGGCACTGAAAAAAATAAAAAATTTCTAATTGTTTTTCTTTTCATATTCCAACCATCATAAACATAGAGGTAAGACAGGGAACTCGCTGTACTTGAACCTTTTAAAACCTAGCGGTAACTTTACGTACCACCAGGTTTAACATTAAAAAATTCTACGTGGTGCCCACATCGCGTTTATGTGTTTTGTACGGATCTCAGAACAAACAGCAACTTTTGCCTTATAAAACATTAAGAGACTGGTTTTTATAACCGAAGTGGAGAGTGTTTACAGCGCGGTACGCACTGAGTCCTTATATAAAACAGATACGCTTCATCTTTAAAGGGTTAATCCAGTCCGTACCTTCCCATCCTATTTATTTCAGATCCAGCTTAATATCATCATTCCACCTATGTCTAGGTCTTTCATATGGTTTCTTTCCTTCAGGTTTCCTAACCGCTACTCTGTACGTATTTTCTGCTCCTCCATAGTGCCACATGCCCACCTCCTCCTATGCTCATTGCTTTGATCACCAGAATAATATTTGATGAGGAATACACTTCTTAATGGTATTAACACTGTGTAATAACTGATAACACTATCATATGTGTTTCCTTGTTGTTTTCTTACTACAAAATGTGACAGGGTATACGCGTGCATATACACATAATTGTACATAGATGCCTAAAGATATATACATAAGTCACGTAATTGTGTAAAGAAATTACCACAGACAGCCTTTACTGGGGAAGCAGTGGGAAGAACCGTATGCCTTGCCAGTCAATAGCAGAGCTGCAATAAGCAGAAGTGAATGTACATTCACTGCCAACTTGTGATGTGTATTCATCGTGGTTTCATGAATGTATATGTATTGTTGGAATGGAACTGCACTAGCGCAGTGGCAGACATGACAATAACGGGTTTACAGTATAAAGGCCTGGTTTCTGTTATGTGGCCTTGTCATGTCTTCAAGTCCCTTCATGAGGTCTCAGTGACGCGTCATGTTGAGGGCGAACAGACACATATAATAGTCTACTGCCTGAACTAACTCCCTGTTGCAGGGTCAAGTCATTTGCTGTTCTAATAGCACCTATGTTAACCTTTCAAAGCCTAGCGGTAACTTTACATACGACCAGGTTTAACATTAAAAAATTCTACGTGGTGCCCACATTGCGTTTATGTGTTTTGTACGGATCTCAGAACAAACAGCAACTTTTGCCTTATAAAGCATTAAGAGATTGGTTTTTATAACCGAAGTGGAGAGTGTTTACAGCGCGGTACGGACTGAGTCCTTATGTAAAACAGATACGTTTCGTCTTTAAAGGGTTAAATCACCAGAAAAATACAGTGATAATAAAGACAGTCAGGCACACCACAGTGTATATATATATTTTTTTTTTGCACACTACGTCATTTACTCCAAGGTTGTGCCAATATACTACATGTTTCGGCTCGGCCGAGCCATCATCAGTTACATGTATAAATGTTAAAACTCAGATCCTTAATCATGTAACATAAAATAGTGTAAAAATAGGATACAAGTATTAGTGAAACTTCACTAATGGGACTCATTGTCAAGACAAAATAAGAAATATCTTCTGAAACGTGTTCTGTTATTCTACGAAAAAAAAAATAGATGATGGATTAATCACTATATTAGCTTAGGTTAAGTCACACCAGTCTTCCTTGGAAGGGTTTTAGAGTCAAAAACAGTGAACTGGTAACGTTTCACTAATGCTTTTATACCATTTTACGCTATTTTATGTTATGTGATTAAGGATTTGAGTTTTAACATTTATACATGTACCTGATAATGGCCCGGCCGAGCCGAAACATGTAGTATATTGGCACAACCTTAGAGTAAATGACATAGTGTGCAAAAAAATATATATATACTGTGGTGTGTCTGACTGTGTTTATTATCACTGTGTTTATAGTAACACACAGGGATGACCCAAATTAAGATCACCAGAAAAATATTAGGCCCAGAATACAAATGATGAAGCTCGTTCCTATACAATTACCCAAATTACCTTATCAGGTCTACTTATTCTGTTACATGCAGCTACATTACGCCGTCATAAAGGAGCGACAGGTTTCAGAGTTTTCCTTTAAACAAGATACATAAATTAATATTAACCTTTAAAGCCTAGCGGTAACTTTACATACGACCAGGTTTAACATTAAAAAATTCTACGTGGTGCCCACATTGTGTTTGTGTGTTTTGTACGGATCTCAGAACAAACAGCAACTTTTGCCTTATAAAACATTAAGAGATTGGTTTTTGTAACCGAAGTGCACAGTGTTTACAGCGCGGTACGCACTGAGTTCTTATATAAAACAGATACGCTTCGTCTTTAAAGGGTTAATTGTTCAATGTGCTAGCTGATTTTAAATTTCACGAGCTCCCTTCCTCCCGTAAAATGATAGTTCTGCCACATGCCCCCTCTCGGCCACGAATAATAAATGGCCATTAGAATTTATTTTCATAGTTAGGTACAGTCTTTTTTTTTGTATTAAGGTGAACTCTGTATGTCTGGGGAGAAATTTCGTATCTCAGAAATAAATTAAAATATATGACTTACATATATATGCGTAGGTCTTCGGCCGAGCGCTTGCTGGGATCGTGGGTTCGAATCCCACCGAGGGCATTGATGTTTGTCTCTTGTGAGTGTTTGTGTTGTCAGGTAGAGGTCTCTGCGACGGGCCGATCCCTCGTCCAGAGCGAGTCCTACCGACTGTGGTCTGTGTCTGAGTGTGATCAAGTGAAAATAAACAAACCCGACACCTGCTGTGAGTGAGTGGGTACAAGAGGGAAGGACTACGAAACTAAATTAACATACATAACTTGATTACTGCGTAGCGGTGGGGGGGAGGGCGTCATCGGTCGCTATGCAGTGATGCAGCTGTAAGCCCTTCCGTTTTACGCTGTGTATCCTGCTTAAGAGCATTCACCGGAAACTGAGGCAAACTACAAAAACTAACAGGCACAGATGGCCTCCTGGCAAAGACTCGACCCAGAGATTTCTACATATCAATCGACAATTCCCTAAAGTGATGTGCGGTCACAGGCTGGATAATCACTAGCTGGATATGGGTGGATTACTTCCATAAAGTCCCGGTCGTTTTCTATGACCTTCAGTAAGAGTCTTAAGACTTTCAAGGAAAGTGTAACTGAGATCTGCGCTCTTCTGGGATATTACGTTGCACTGAGTGGTAGTTCTGTAGCGACGTTTCGGGACAACCTATCGTCCCATCCTCAAGGGTAAAGAAGTCCAAGAAAGGAGAAGATTAAGCGCCACAAAATCAGCAAACAGTAGTTCTCGCTGCAGCGACATTGCGAGAGATAAAGTCTCCTTAAATTCATAGCAGTGTAGCCTGGCATTACGCTCCTCCTACTTGTGACGTTAACCTTTTAAAGCCTAGCGGTAACTTTACATAAGACCAGGTTTAAAATTAAAAAATTCTACGTAGTGCCCACATTGCGTTTATGTGTTTTGTACGGATCTCAGAACAAACAGCAACTTTTGCCTTATAAAACATTAAGAGATTGGTTTTTATAACCGAAGTGGAGAGTGTTTACAGCGCGGTACGCACTGAGTCCTTATATAAAACAGATACGCTTCGTCTTTAAAGGGTTAATACAGTTGCTACGTATAACAAAGTGGGATCATGTGCTGGCACTCCTTCTTCTCTGATTGTAGAAGTACGCTGATGTGTGCGCACCCGACTTCGCGACCCTCGTGATTTCAGCCCACGCTCGCTCACCAGACTCCAGGGACTTTATGAAAATAATCGTACTATAGCGCCTGTAGAATAAATGTATGTTCGCCGCAGGTTGTGTCAGAGTTTAGTCCTAGATAAGATACAAAAACCCCCAAATGTGTTTACAGCACTGAGATGACCCCTAACAGAGGGGTGGAAAAGATCTGAAGGAAAAGATTATTCGCGTGTTAGTACTGACATCTACAGATTTAAAACATTGTGACAAAAACTTAACTTGATTATGTGCTACTTATTGGGCCCTATTTTGAAAGAGATATAAGCTTTGTTCTTTCTAAAATACCTGACACAAAATTTAATTTGTATAGTCACGAAAACAGAAAATCGATTTTTAATTACGAGAAAAACCAAAATATATCAAGAATACTTTTTTACCTATGCATAATAATGTAGCCTCTGTTCTGCTGGGCTAGCAAACAAACCTGTCTACCACAGAGAATTTGTAAGTACCCAGCTGACAACATAAGTCACAAGAACACTCACCAAAACCCGCTATCTAGTTAAACGTATTCAAATTCAAAACATATTTCTGAAAAATCTACGACTTTTGTAACAATTCAATAAAACGTGTTTCAGGCAAAGTTTGCGACTTTTCGTTTTATTAAAACGTGTTTCTGAAAAAGGTTGTAACTTCTGCACCATTTTGATAAAACACGTTTCAAGAAAAAATGACTTTTATATAATTTTAAGAAGTTTAATAAAGTAGTGTTTCGTAACTTAATAAAAACAAATTCGAAACCAATAAAGCGAGGAGTAACCACGTTCTTGTCCCCATCAAAAGCCACCGACTCTGTAAACAAGGATCTCTTAAGAGGTATTCCATTTGTTAGAACAGTCATTAAGTAGTAATGTTTACAATCATGCCGTTATCATCCCATAACTGAAACTTTCATATCAAACGCTGTATCTGAAGAATGGAGTTTTACGGGAATCATGTCGTAAATTTAGTGACGTTACTGTAGATAGAAAAAACATCACACAAATAGTAAGCTAGCAACATTACAATCCTACCGGATCGATTACAGCCCAGGTAATTAGAGGCGTGTTCCCCCCCCCATGGGGGGGGCCGCAGACCCTCTAGTTCAACCACGCATATCTTCAAGCGCCGATCCCAGTGGCCGCGCGGTCTAAGGCGTAGGTCTGCGGCCCAGCGCTTGCTGGGACCGTGGGTTCGAATCCCACCGGTGGCATGGATGTTTTTCTCTTGTAAAGTGTTTGTGTTGTCAGGTAGAGGTCTCTGTGATTGGCCGATCCCTCGTCCAGAGGAGTCCTACCAACTGTGGTGTGTGTCTGAGTGTGATCAAGTGAAAATAAACAACGCTAGACACTCACTCTCAGTAGGTAGAAGAGGGAAGGACTACGAAACGATACCTTCAAGTGAGATTCACGGCGGATGATGAGCCACTGGAACGCATTTATTTTTCAGTTCCAAGGGTTTTCCCCTGCTGAATCATCATTCACCATTTCTTCACATACATCTTTGCCGATCCCCGACGTGTACGAGCGCCTTAACCGGACAGAAAATGATGACTTTGTCAATTTTAAGTTTGTGGGGGGGGGGGTCATCCCTGACCCAGTACTGTCTGGTCACACAGCAAGTTGCTTTATTACACAATGAAACATAGACGTACCACAGGTCTACAGCTGCCAGAGAGATAAATGTAGAGTAAACATAAAAATTCTGAGGTTCTCATGACCGTGTGTGTTAAGGTTACGATTTTCCTCTGAAATATGACGCCGTGTAGGTTGATATATATATATAAATAAAAAACTAATATGACACATCATCGCAGAAGACCATAATAAGCCGTGAACACTTTACGTCAATAAAGCATTGCGCACACCAATGAGTCAGTACTGTTTCCACAAGATAACAGCTATGGCACTGTATGCCTACAGTTCCCATTCAGGTTTTCCGAAGACCTTGAAATAGCAGGCATATCTTATATGCTACAGCTACGTGAGACATGCGTGTTTTCCCATAGGTCGTGTATATTTTATCAGTACATAATTAGTTATAAAAATACTTTCAAAACAAAAGCAAACGGAAAAAATGTTAGAGTGAACGACCTGTGGATCGAGATTCGAAATATAGGAGCTCTAACTCTAACCAAACTTTCGGTCTCCTGATTTAACTGCACCTAGAATAAGTTACGTCGTATATGGGCGAAAGAACGTCTTAACCTTTTAAAGCCTAGCGGTAATTTTACATAGAACAGGTTTAACATTAACCCTTTAAAGACGAAGCGTATCTGTTTCATATAAGGACTCAGTGCTTACCGCGCTGTAAACACTCTCCACTTCAGTTATAAAAACCAATCTGTTAATGTTTTATAAGGCAAAAGTTGCTGTTTGTTCTGAGATCCGTGCAAAGCACATAAACGCAATGTGGGCACCACGTAGAATTTTTTAATGTTAAACCTGGTGGTACGTAAAGTTACCGCTAGGCTTTAAAAGGTTAAACAATTCTTAACTGCTTTTATCTTTGTGGACTTTGTCTTTATCTTAACTTAACTGCTGATACTTTGAAGTATCAGCAGTTAATTTTGTCACCTCACCGAGGCAGACTGTGAGACCCACGCAGTCAATCGGCGTTGGGTCTATTCCCCGCGTGAAAAAAACGGCCAGAGCGTGAAACAGACCTCTTACCTAATTCAGTACCGCGGTAAAAATGTGTGCCTATGTTTTTTCACGTTTTTACAAGTTTTCATGGCGTGATCATTAAACACAAGTATGTTTCCTTTATCTTTATAACCTTTACTACATTTATTGGTTAAACAAAGTTTCCTGCAGTATCGTTTATAAATAGTTCTGATTATTGATGTTAATTCTTATTTATATTTTTAAAGCGCGTAATAGAAGGATACTGAATTTCCAGATCCAGCACGCCATGGCAAATTACAGTCCAAGTGTTATATACACTGCTCACAGGAAACACGTACGCAGTCCAAGCCTGTCACTGGTAAAAACGTGTTTTGTTTATGAAAACACATGTGTCTTAATAGGTCCATAAAACATGTACAGGCAAGACGGCCCCAAGCATACATTACACGAACCAGAGACGGGAAAAGTCATAACTGGAATAAATCCTTAAACCAGTTATTATGGATTACACTTTATACACGCAGTTCAATCGACTGCCGAAACCAGACCCGCGACAAAATTAAAGGCCTTATTTTTCCTTATATAATACACTAACCAACTAACTAACTGACTAACTCCATGGAGCAGAGGCCTTCTTGAGAAGCTAACAGTTTCTCAGCCAGTCAAGAAATTCCCCGCTTATATGGAACCCGGAGGTTCATTACCGCATTCACAAGAGCCCTCCACCTGTCCCTACCCTGAGCCAGCTCAATCCAGTTCACGCCACCCATTCCATTTCTTGAAGATTCATTTTAATATGATCATCCCATCTACGCCTGGGTCTCCCAAGGGGTCACTTCGGCCCCAAGCATACATTACACGAACCAGAGACGGGAAAAGTCATAACTGGAATAAATCCTTAAACCAGTTATTATGGATTACACTTTATACACGCAGTTCAATCGACTGCCGAAACCAGACCCGCGACAAAATTAAAGGCCTTATTTTTCCTTATATAATACACTAACCAACTAACTAACTGACTAACTCCATGGAGCAGAGGCCTTCTTGAGAAGCTAACAGTTTCTCAGCCAGTCAAGAAATTCCCCGCTTATATGGAACCCGGAGGTTCATTACCGCATTCACAAGAGCCCTCCACCTGTCCCTACCCTGAGCCAGCTCAATCCAGTTCACGCCACCCATTCCATTTCTTGAAGATTCATTTTAATATGATCATCCCATCTACGCCTGGGTCTCCCAAGGGGTCACTTTCCCTCAGGTCTCCCCACCAAAATCCTGTATGCACCTCTCTTTTCCCCCATACGTGCTACATGCCCGCCCATCTCATTCTTCTCTATTTGATTACCCTTATGCAATATACATAGCAGATATCTTACCGCATATTAGAATAGTGCTGGAAATTACTTTCTTCGACTCTGACACATGCTTGACATCTGGTGAAAACAACATCAAAAATAGTTTCAACTTCTTTAGAAATTGGGGCTACTGTGCGGCAAGTGTAACGGCAGCTGCATGGCCCGCATAACGCCAGTCCTATCACCGCGTGTACGGAACATCGCCATCACTTTAGCCACACATTCTATTTGAATCTGCCCTGACTCCTTCAAACGTCACAAATAATTTACATTCCGAAATGATTTCTCAATGCGGATGTACGTACAGAATGGGGGAAACGGCCTGTCGATATGTGAACAACAAAGAGGACGAAAAAATTGTTAATTAACGAGCTTTGTGTATGAATTGCTAACTAACATCATGAAACCGGAAGTACTGTAGATAGTAAAACTGTGGAATGGATAACAGTGCACATTGCGAGAGAATTCAAGTGGTGCTCGTTTCGTCTCTTAAAGCTTGACACTAAATGAGTTGTGTAGACGGTTTCACTGGCCGACTTTCTTACATCTGGGGACAGGGCTTCGTATGAAAAATCTGAGGGCTCAGGGTCAAGCCCCAGCTGCTTTACATTCCGCTACCCACAGTATACGAAGCTATTTGGCACTAACAGTCGTGTACCGGCAGTAGTGACAAAGAGAAAGTCGCGCACGTATTAACAACAGTCGTTCTGAAGTTTATCCCATAGGACATCAGTCTGCTGGCAGATATGAGCTACTTCGCTGCTATCCCACATTGAATTTGAATCCTCAAACAGATATTACGAAAAGTAATTCTTTAGGGAACTGCGGTGTTACCTGTAGCACGCTCGAAGAAATAAGAAACGCATATACAATTTTGGTCGGGATACCCCCAAAGGTAGAAGCAACGTGGTAGAATTACGCAAAACTGGAAAACAAAAAACGGAAACGTGGGAAAATGTGTGGCGTAAATACGTGACATGAATTTAATATTGTACATTTTCCCTGCAGTTGTTTTATATACTTTATTTAGTCATTCCCTCTTCTACCTACTTGTTCAGAGCAGGTGTCGAGGGTTTTTGTAATTTCACTTGACTACACTCAAGCACACACCACAGTCGGTAGGACTCCTCTGGACGTGGGATCGGCCCGTCGCAGAGACCTCTACCTGACAACACAAACACTGTACAAGACAAAAAAATCCATGCCCCCAGTGGGATTCGAACCCAAGATCCCAGCAAGCGCTCGGCCGCAGACCTACGCCTTAGACCGCACGGCCACTGGGGTCGGCTGTTTTATACACACAGATATAAAACAGTTGTGCAGTAGTTGGTAATTAATAAATCTGTATACGTGACATGAATTCAACTGGACTAGCATAGAGTTCAACAGTGGAGTGCTGTGAGTGCGGTTCTGAACCTTCCGCTCCAAAAAAAATCAGTGTCTCGATCAGTTTACATTTTAAAGAGAGAGAGAGAGAGAGAGACAGACAGACAGACAGAGACACTTCACCATATAGGCAGCACAAATAACGCAACGTCGGTGTACAATTGTTAAAAATCTTATCTCACGACCGCGCTCAAATCTCGGGCAGACAATAATTGTCCTGAGTGTGTTACTTTTTTTGCACGGCACTGTCTACACCGGTATTTTTTTTTTTTTTAGAAAAATTTTCGGCGACATTTTTCCCCATTATGCAAAATCTGCAAAACGTATTGGAAAAGAGCACTCGTAACTCAACACAAGACATTTCTGACATGCACTGACCACCCGCTCTGAACGACACACCAGGCACAGCCCGCCTTCCGTCTCACGTACCAGCGCTGATGAGTCTCGGCAGGCTTGCCTTAGCTAAGTGAGCTCTTACATCCTTAGACTCGGGAGCATGATTGGTGGGACATTCTGAACAATCCTTGCCGTCATAGTGATCTGCTGCGGTGTCTAAATCACACCGGGATATTGTGTCGCGTTACTGTGTGACCGGTGCCCGATATTTCGACAGATCGTAGTGATTTCTTCATTGACTCAGTGGAGAATAAATGAACAGTTAACGCTAAAAGAGTACCGACTTATAAATTATAACATTTTATTTATTATTAAGATAAAAATCCCACTACAGCTCTGACAGGCCCTTAGGGCTCCAAAAGGTTGAGGCTTCCTTCCAGATTTCTAGAAAATCGGCAGATGAAGGTGGTAAGGTTGTCAACAGTAAGCACCGGCCACATTTACCCCCAGGAGATACCCCTGGTAACCATTTCTGTTAGAGGCTGAGTCAACCCCAGGACCACAGTGTGGCCGGAAGGATTAAGTTAATTAAAAAGTCCCAATGACCCAATCGGGAATCGAACCCGCGACCTTCCGGCAGTAGTTGGGTGCCTCAACAAACTGCGCCAGTAAATACTCCTAAATTTTATTATTTATACTGAAATTGTCTTGATACTCTAAAAAGGGTCTCGCTCTTAATAACTAGCTGATCTTTTCACCCGAACATCCTCTAAGCTCCACCTTATTTTACCAACAGCACTACCGATTAGGGAAGACAAATTCTACTGGCGCCCAACCCAAATGAATAACTGAGATAAGCGAGGTGAGAGGTTGTAGAAAAGGGAGTGGAAGCAATTTTGCTCTGCTTTTATATAAAGCCACATAAGCACCTACGCGTGCTTCCCCGTCTGTGAACTTACCTCTAAACAAACCTCCCCACTAGAGCCTAATTTGCGCTTTGGTTATTTATATTTCTGCCAAGTCAATTAACAATGGCATAAAACAGAAGCTGATATGCCCCATTCACTTACATTACTTACTGTTTTCTTTATATTAATCCTTTAAAGACGAAGCCCGTCTGTTTTATATAAGGACTCAGTGCCTACCGCGCTGTAAACACTCTCCACTTCGGTTATAAAAACCAGTCTCTTAATGTTTTATAAGGCAAAAGTTGTTGTTTGTTCTGAGATCCGTACAAAACACATAAACGCAATGTGGGCACCACGTAGAATTTTTTAATGTTAAACCTGGTGGTACGTGAAGTTACCGCTAGGCTTTAAAAGGTTAATAATGTCGTAATCTAAAGAAAATTTATAAAGCCTTACCAATAAAGCATCCCACATTTTTCATGTCATTCTGAATTCAAAATGTTTCAGAATTTTCCTTTATGGGCTTTACTATACGTTTCATACACACATATTTTAATTTCTCTAATTAGTTTCACGGGTGAACATCATAGGAGGGACTTAATAGATCTGTAAACAGCTGCAATTCTGCCACATAGAAGTCAGCAACCGCTATTTCCCAGTTATAAATGTGTTGTCATCAGCAATGCAACGATTGTCAACAAAAGCATGCACGGTTGGCCACAGTACCCTGAAACGTACGTGTCGAGAAACAGGCACATCTACTTAACCTTTCAAAGCCTAGCGGTAACTTTACGTACCACCAGGTTTAACATTAAAAAATTCTACGTGGTGCCCACATTGCGTTTATGTGTTTCGTACGGATCTCAGAACAAACAGCAACTTTTGCCTTATAAAACATTAAGAGACTGGTTTTTATAACCGAAGTGGAGTGTGTTTACAGCGCGGTACGCACTGAGTCCTTATATAAAGCAGACACGGTTCGGATTTAAAGGGTTAAATAACCTGTGGGACGGCCAAAGTTGACGCACGAGTAATAGAAGGGCCGAAGTAACTCTGATGTCAGATATCTGCAATTTGTACTTTTTATCCAGTTTTTTCTTTTGGCGCTTTGGCAAAACAATTGCGGGAAGCGACAATTGTTTTCGTCATGTCTGTCCGTCTCTACGCATGGAAAACTAAGCACCCGTCAGACGGATTTCTTAAAATTTTATTTTGGGAATTTTTTCTAAAATTTATTGATCAAATTAAAGTTTGAGATATACGCTCTTCTGGGATATTACGCAACGTCGAATGGTAATCCTTTACTGACGTTTCGGGACAACGCATAGCTCCCATCTTCAAGGATCAAGAAGTCCAAGCACACGAATAAAATAAACTATATAGTTTTAAAGAGCTGAAAACAAGAAACAACACGGTAAACCTAGTCACAGATGCAAACGTAAAGTTAAAATTAATTTCAAATAGTTTTTGAAGCTGTAAATTGAAATGAAGTGACTTAGGTAAAGGTCAAATGGTTACTGTGATCACGCTAAACCTTTAGGTTCGAAAACATAGAATCTTTGAGAAACGGAACTGCAGGCCCATTGCCGGCCTCATTAATGGTTAACATGGCCACTTATAGTCACGCAAGGATGAAGACGGAGACTAGAAGCTTGTGGAGACATCGCCGCATTACCGGGTTTTCCCGAATGTATTCTGTCATGCCACAAGACTGACAGTAAACATTCTTTTTATCAGGGCTGTCCAAACCAGGGCTGTGGAGTCTGCACACAAAACTTCCGACTCCGACTCCTTAATTTTTAAAACTCCGACTGCGACTCCTTCATAAAATCTCAATATGTACTAATAACGGTAAAACTATAAGACATTTCATCACCAACACGCGAATCATCAGGCTACTTTTTAGACTTATAACCTATATTTAAGTATAAGTCTAAAGGTTACTGTAGCTATCAGGGCTCTGGATTTGGAGTATCTAGTTAAGATTTTAAATTGAAGTCGGGGTCGGAGTCGGTACATTTTTACCGACTCCGCCTCCGACTCAGACTCCACCTAAAATTCCTTCCGACTCCGACTCCACCTCAAATGCCTTCCGACTCAGACTCCACCTAAAATTCCTTCCGACTCCGACTCAGACTCCACCTAAAATTCCTTCCGACTCAGACTCCCACTACACAGTCCTGGTCCAAAATACGGTTCTTTATCTTTAAAGTAGTCCGTAACATTTTATTCGGCTTTCTTTTAATTAAAGTCACTGAGTCCATAAATGTGAAAAACGATTTACATGCAAACTCCCCTGACATGCATTGAAGTACATAATTACAACTTCTGGTACGAGACTTTTTATCTCGGCATGATGCTGCAAACACGTGGCGGTGGGGGGGGGGGGGGAGGCGGGGGGAGAGGTAGAGCTTAGAAAATGCAGAGAGTCTTTCACTTCCAGCCTTAAACAGTTTACTCTAGACGATATCAGATAATATTAGGTCTTGTTTTTATTTAAACAAGCCTCTAAAACAAACTGTACACTTTACAGGCGTGTTCACGTTGGGATTATCCGAGGAAGAAGTCTTCATTGAAGTGAAAAATTAGTCTAAGCCTGCGCTGTGTTGTTCGTTGCAGTAAGCAGACATTAATTTCACATACAACTACACGATCACGATTAAGCCTTTAAAGACGAAGCTTATCTGTTTTATATAAGGGCTCAGTGCGTACCGCGCTGTAAACACTCTCCACTTCGGTTATAAAAACCAATCTCTTAATGTTTTATAAGGCAAAAGTTGCTGTTTGTTCTGAGATCCGTACAAAACACACAAACGCAATGTGGGCACCACGTAGAATTTTTTAATGTTAAACCTGGTGGTATGTAAAGTTACCGCTAGGCTTTAAAAGTTTAACAGGCTACTTATCCAGACTGCTGATAATCCAGGCTATATACTCAATAAATAATCAAGCAGCATTTTTTCTTGGCTTAACAGCCCCTAATGGGGCCACAGCCTCTTTATTATCGAGCCTTCACGATCACAGTCACACATACAACACTCGGTAGGACTCCTCTGGACGAGTGATCAGCCGGAGCAGAGACCTCTACCTGACAAAGCACAACACTCACGTGACAGGCATACATGTTACCGGCGGGATTCGAACCCGCAATCCCAGCAAGAGAGCGGCCGCAAACCCACGTCTTAGACTGCGCGGCTACGTATTTCGGCAATCAATCAGTACTAAGGGAGCAATTTCCCCAGTTACTACACAAACTGAAAGGAAATTGGCCAATTAGGATATTACTTGTCCTTAGATTTGTTGCTTATTTCCGGGGAACCCAAATGAAAACATCATTTAGGCCTACCTACTGTAGCACCAAGAGGTGGCAACAATAAACTACCATAAGAAGAGTGCTTAAATTTGTGTTATAATGTGAACAATCACCGAACAAATTGCCTCCAAAAAGAGCAAGATTCTTTATTTCATCGAAGCGTCTTTACAATATTTGACGGGAAAGGGGGCTGTGTTCAGTGTTAGGCCTGTATGTGACAACAATGTGCGTGCTCATAGGTTACTAGGAGAATTAAAATACATTAATATCGACAATCTACCGCAATTAAAAGAAAGAGCTTCAAAACTTCATTGATTTTCCATAGTCCTCGACAAATCTCTTTTATATTTCCGACACATCGCAAAATTTTTGTCCAATCGTGGAATTTACAAACATTTTAACATTACGCACTACATCCGGCATTCAGTGTGTACTGGACCGCAACATATGAATGCATTTCCAAAAACTGTGAAAGCCTACTGGGGTACAATTTTCAGTGGAAGTAGTTCCGTGTTAAGTTTGTCCCTGTCACCAGGGCACGGCGCCTCCTCAGGCTGCGGATGGAGGAACGGCCTCCAGATATACAGGGTAGCTGCGAATACATTCAGTAAGCAGTCGCGGACAGTAGACAAGGGGTGGACCCCAGCTTGGGGGTTGGGCGAGGTGCTAAAAATTTCTCGCCGTAAAAATTCACCACGTTACGAAACACTCCACAAGGCATCGGATTGATCTGGCTCAGCATAGGGACAGGTGGCGGGCTTTTGTGAATGCGGTAATGAACCTTCCGGTTCCATAAAATGCGGGGAATTTCTTGAATTTGAGAAACTGTAGCTTCTAAAGAAGAACTCTGCTTCATGTAGTTAGTCAGTCAGTCAGTTAGTCAGTTAGTTAGTTAGTTAGTTAGTTAGTTAGTTAGTTAGTTGGTGGAAGAAGTTACAGTGAGCTGCAGCAGACAGGGTTGCACCAAACCCGTGGCTCTTACTACGCTGTCCGCCAGCAGACGCTGTGTGGAAGGTCACCAAGACAATTGCATTACTGAGTTCGCTGATTCAATCACAAATCTTATTCGTTCTCAGGGGTTGCATCAAAGTTGACTCTATACTTTCTCAAACGAAAGTAAAGCCCAGTGCCAAAAGTTATCTCGCTGCATTTTGATGATTAAAGACCTTACTAACAATATTTTCTTGGACCTTGCAGTAAAAAACGCTATGCTCTTTAGCTGAGACAAACAGACTTCTTGCCCTACTTGACGACAATGCCTCTATGTATAAACTAGCTTTTCTAGCTGACCTCAATAATAATAAGGCCGATTTAAATATGAGGCTACAGAGGGAAAATATCGTCTTCTGTGATTTGTATGTTAAAATACAGCCTTTCAGACAAAACCTCCACAGTGCTGCAAATCGGTTTTCACTCTCCTTGTTGCACGAAAGGAACTAATGACTTCCAAGTAATTTTGTTTTCAAAATCTTATCTCAATTAAAAAAAAAAGCTACAGAAGCGTTTCAAGGACATCGATGAGCACGTTTCTTGCAAAACACGTGGTCCCCTCAATAAAAAATACAATTAAAAAAGAGCCAGTCGAACGACATGTTAGAAAGAACTTTAAAGACAGAGATTTGCTAGACTTCTTCAAGTGTGTTTTGGATGTATAATTTTCATATCTAGGCCCAGCAGATATAATATAGCAACTTTGGTGTCACATACAGCAGTGAAAGAGAATTTTCCAGAACTGAATTTATTAAGTCGAAATACCGATCGTCCTTGTGTCAAGCAGGTTTGAAATCGATTTTAATAACCCGCAATACAAAATTTGGCGCTAAAAATGAGAAAGAAAAAAGATAAAATAGCTGACAAAATCACTACTGCGGTTACATTAATATATATTTCCTGTTCACCTGTATCCTATTTCTCTTTTATTTATTGTATTATTTATTATTTATTATTCATTATTACTTATTATGTATCGTATCATTATTCTACACAAAATTCATTGTAATTTATGCTTGCTTCTTTATTATTAGTTGTTCATTTTAGGCAATTCCACTGCATTTGTTTACGTCCGAAAATATACAGGGTGATTCATAAGTCCCTCCGGGATTCCCGACTTCTGCGGTACAGTAGCCGGGATGGTCACGACGGGGGGAGCATGTCAACAGAGGGACAGACACTCCAAGTTCCTGTCCTACCTTACAGGTGTTCGATATGTCCACCCTTGGTGACGCAGCAGACGTCAATCCTGTAATCCTGCCATACACAACGTTGCACAAGAACGCTTTCTTATCCCCTGTCCACGCCATGTTTCGTCATGACTGCCCCCTAGCGGTGCAACCTGCAAGTACGCCACGGCGCCTATTACAAAAAAAAATTGGAGAGGTTGTCTACCTATTGATATGCTCCTTTCTGCTGTGTCTGTCTTGGTTGTTGCGCTGCCAAGTTCGGAAATTTCGGAGGGACTTATGAATTACCCTGTATATATTTTCCAATTATATCGAACAGTGGTTAATGTCCAGTAAAAAATAAATTTAGACTGAAAATATGCGAAAAATTTCCCAATAAAGTTGTAATTTGTCCATTCATTACAACACATTTCTAAGTGGAAATAACGCAAATGTGTACGTATTGAGCCCAGATGTTTATGCATTGAGAGACACTGCTCTTAAAAAAAAACAATTCGTACATTACAACTGGACGCACGAAAATAGAATTTATTGACCAAATGGCGGAATTTCAAAAACATTCTGGAGACTCTCGTTTCATACAAATCAAAATAAGGGTACCAAAATTATAGTCATTCCCCAACTTTCGCAAAATCGCCCTTCGCGGTGTGGCTACGAACAATACAGTTATCATGAATCTGACGTTCCCAAATGCTGTTCTTAGACACCAGTATTAATTAGTATTATTATTATTATTTCAGTCTTCCAAATGGCCTTTCTCAAAAAATCGCACCTCATATTTCCATAAATATATCGGATTTTTGCTGTCCGAAATACTGTCTGACTTCAGAACCGAAGGCGGATGGTGGGTTCCCCCTCTCCACCTACCAGCTTATCAGAACCAGTAGGAAGTCCCTTTCCCCCACCCCTCGTCACCATCCTCCTTCTCAGTACACAGATAACGCATTTCCACTTCATGGTAACCTATTTTTGATTACGCATATTGACGTGGGTCTCGTACTCGAAAACAGGAATCGATTCCGGAAGGCAGTGAATGCACTTCCTATTTTTTTGTAAAAATTTTATGATTTCAAGTGTTTTTTTATCAGCAGCAACAACACTGTCCAAATGTCCCTGTTGACTAAACGCGAAAACATCGAGCAGTGTTTTCTGTCTCCATAATTCAATTACCGAATATGACATTTAACCTTTTAAAGCCTAGCGGTAACTTTACGTACCGCCAGGTTTAACATTAAAAAATTCTACATGGTGCCCACATTGCGTTTATGTGTTTTGTACGGATCTCAGAACAAACAGCAACTTTTGCCTTATAAAACATTAAGAGACTGGTTTTTATAACCGAAGTGGAGAGCGTTTACAGCGTGGTATGCACTGAGTCCTTATATAAAACAGATGCGCTTCGTCTTTAAAGGGTTAATTTAATTTTAGTAACAAATTAATCAATAAAACTGTTCATCATCATCATCATCATCATCATCATCATCATCTTCTTCTTCTTCAGCTTTACAGCCTTGGTGGGCTTTCCCTTCATTCACTAAAACTGTTACCGGTACCTTTCCTTTAGATACATACGCCTCTGTTAACAGATTACAAGTAGTTTCACTTGTTCCAAAAGCTACGTGTCTAAAATTTGACTTAACCTACAAGTTCGAGAATTATGCTTATTATATAAATATTTTTGTGCGAAGAAAGCAAAAGAAAATTTATCATTTTATACGTCAAACTTAATGAAAGAAGAAGCACTAGATCGCACTTTGTGGAGAACTCGCTTTGGAAGAGGTTATAGACCTGTCATAAGACAGAATGCGGAATGAATGGTGTGAAGCCTGTGCAAGTATAAATTCATGCGCCGTATGTGTTAGATAGGCCGAATTCGTCTTTTATTATTGCAAGAACTGTACATAATCATACCGCAGTCTTATATAGGACGCATAGAGGATTGCATCCCAAGGGAGTCATTTTACACATTTAAGCAATAAGGAGACACACGTCAACTTTTAACACACGGCTGACCAACTTCAACTCACTGGAGAACCACACAATTCGTAAGGACGTGACTGAGACTGAATTTACTAGAACACCATTATTTACAAACACGAAATTTGTTTTATTGTTATTTATTAAAGTTACTATGTTATGTTCCGTAGACATATTATGTTATGTTTGTTACACTGTAATATACAAGTTATTCACGTGACTGAGGGCCGCATTTGGCCCGCGGGCCGCAAGTTAGTGAGCACTGTTTTTTTTTAAGACATGCTGCAGAATCTGTTTTATTTCGCACAAAATGTCACATACTTCTTAATTTCATTTTTTTGACCAAATAATATTCACATTTTCACAAATGGTGCGCTAAAGTTTAACCTTTTAAAGCCTGGCGGTAAATTTACATACCACCAGGTTTAATATTAAAAAATCCTACGTGGTGCCCACATTGCGTTTATGTGTTTTGTACGGATCTCAGAACAAACAGCAACTTTTGCCTTATAAAACATTAAGAGACTGGTTTTTATAACCGAAGTGGAGAGTGTTTACAGCGCGGTACGCACTGAGTCCTTATATAAAACAGACGCGTTCCATCTTTAAAGGGTTAAATGTCCAGCACCCTTGGGAAAGGTTTAAAGGCGACGTTTAGGAGACAGCGGCCGCAGTAATTTACCGCAGAGGTTCCTCAGCAGACTACTTAAAGCCAACAGTCTAAACTGTACAGAGGGAAATCACGCCACAGAAGACTCTTTACTTGCCTTAAAATGTTGACAACATGTTCTTACGAAAAGTCGGTAACTATACAACCCACATGTGATAACTCAGAAGAGGACGACAATAACCGCCCTTCTGACGTTTCAGAATCGACAATATTTTAAATTCAACAAACTCTTATTGAATTACGACATGAATGTGTTCACAACTCAGTGAATTCCGGTATGAGTCATATTCACAAGCGACGGTCACACTACGGAATAAGGAGATACAAAACATCAATTACAGGCAGCCAACCGCATCTCTTAATCCGAGGTCACCATTGCCACACTTGCAATCTTCTGCATGATGACTTGTTACACATGCGGTTAGGTAATGCGTACAAAATGTCCTTCAGCCGTGTACTTTCATAAAATGTATGAGATCTGCAAACACATAATTACAACAGCAATCAACAAGCCAGCGTCTCACTCTCTGTCGCACACGATAATAAGCCAAGAGAAAGTATGCTAATAAGTTAGCAAAATCACATTATAATCGAGCATATTTTCAACAAGAGAGGCAATGTACTATAAACTTAACATTGAGGAGCGTTCGTGTAACCATTATTGCCGTGGAAAAGCAATAAATATTACATATTCTGAGTGTGTCTGTCGCCTTAGTTAGCCAGCATGCAAAGCGCATGCGCCGTATTATATTGCCATCTGTGGCCTGTATGGATATACCATATTTTTCCACATTCTCTCATAGACGGCACGATTTTCGTCAACAAATTTGTTGAAAGTAAAAAGTGTGCTCTGATTGTATCTACAACTTTTGTCCGAAAAATTTATCATTGTAAGAATTCAGCGAGTTATTGTCATAAATGTACATAGGGCTTCACGTATAAAGTGTCCGTTATCCTTGTCAGATTTTAATGAAACTTGAATATTCTCTACAGATTTTCGAAAAATACTCATATACCAAATTTCATGAAAATCCATCCAGTGGGAGCCGAGTTTTTCCATACGGACGGACGGACGAACATGACAAACCTAAAAGTCGCTTTTCACAACTTTGCGAACGTGCCTAAAAATTCTCATGGAACGGAATTGCCAAGCAGTTTCGTCGTTCAGTCAACGCGTGTGACAACAGACGACACGTACACTGAGTCAGTTGGAATGACGAACAATTATCCTTTTCCCC
>BLKM01000431.1:335290-476683 GCA_013340265.1 Coptotermes formosanus | reverse complement strand
GGGGGGAAGTAAACGTTACTACGAAAAATTAACATTCAGAGTTACATACAAAATAACACTGTAAAAATACATATACTTGTTTTCAGCGACTCGTTACGGGACGGACGGTCCGCGGATCGAATGCGAATGCCCGTGGGGGCTAGATTTTCCGTACCCGTCCAGACCGGCCCTGGGGCCCACCCAGTCTCCTGTACAATGGGTACCGGGTATCATTCCCGGGCGTAAAGCGGCCGGGGTTTGGAGTTGATCACCTACCCCCACCTAACGCCGAGGTTAAAGAAGAAGTACAGCAATACCTTTACGCCCCCTCTGGCCCTTCATGGCCTGTTCTAGGGTGAACTTTACCTTAACTTTACCTTCACCTTTTAATAATCTTCAGTAGGTTTTGATCTAAGTCAACAAGTGGTAATTCCAAAGCATAGACGAGTTTATGCTTTCACTAATAATAATAATAATAATAATAATAATAATAATAATAATAATAATACTGGACACAGCACACACACTGCGGAAAGTGATAATGTAGAAGCACAAAAGAGTTTAATATTGCAGACAGAGCTATATGCACCATTAACAGTACGCGCGGAATAGCTGCGACAGTGTGTACCCTAGAAACATGGTTTGTTTCAGGTATATAAGTGTGAATACCCTGCATAAAGGGGATGATGTAATAATAATAATAATAATAATAATAATATGTTAAGGTTTAGGTCAATTAACGCCTGTTCAGCTTCACCTTGAAGATGAAATACATAATCATTAAAAGCTCAGATATATATTTCCTACAAAAATAATACAGAATAAATATAGTCGAACTCGGTTATAGCGTCACGAAGGAGACTGAATATTTTGTGTCGTTATAAACGAGTGTTGTTACAACCGAAGAGTGTAATGGTTATGGTTAACAGCGACGAATTACTTGGTACCACAGAATATCTAACGCTATAGACCAGGTGTCGTATAAATCGATGTCGTTATAACCGGGTTTAACCTATATAGATATTTGACTTTTATGACTGTGTTACGTACAGTACAAAACCACATACGTCTTGGCGTCATCATTTGTCTACTTACGAATGTCTCCCGTATGATGATCTGTGTTTATGAAAACAGGTAGCCGATCATTAACAGGTCTTACAAACTAATATGTGTATTTTTGCACTGTCCCTTGTGTACTCTACTAGAGGTGAAAGTTGCTTTCTTGTACAGTACTGACAAATAATTCATAAACGTCACATCATCTCAATATTTTAATAAGCCTGGCAGCAACTGTTAAAGCGGAAAAAAAAAATACATACTGTCACGGTATCCTGGTCTTTGTGTCTATATCACAATGCCTAGCGTGTGGCAGGAGTAGAAATTCTGCCGCGGGCCAGTATTACCTTTTGCGTCGTGTTCTATATCTGAATTCGTCATTCACCTCCCCACAGAATGAAGATTTCTGTCCGCAGTTAACACAGACCTTACCCCGAATATGACTGACACAGTCTGTGTCGAAATACACAAGCCATACAATAAGCCTAATACAGGATGAATGAAAAGCAGCGCAACCCGAAATTTGATATTTAGTACTAGCTAGGAATGAGTGCAATAAAGTTGAATTGGTGAATCAATATGTTGCTACGACTGTGCAGAAGCTGTATAAGGGCAAGCACAGGTCACGTTACCTGACACCATCTAAGCAGTGGTTTTAAAACTTTCCCCCCTACCGACATGTCTTTTTACACATGCGTAGCGTGTTTTTATTGTTGAGCACTATCTTCAATTTCAGTCCTATTTGAATTTTTTTTTAATTTGGGTTGTGCGACTTTCGATCACCCTGTATAATGATGGCGTTATCAGAAGCCATTTTTAGTGGAAGGAGACAAAAACAAATGCGCGTTTCGGACGTTTGCGTCAACAGCTCTTCTGCAGACGGGATGAATCCTCAGTCTTTCCAAACTTCCGGTATATGTCGTGCTTGCTACTTCTCACGCAGAGGTTCTGCTGCTCGTGTATAATGTAAACAAAACGGCGGATACGGGACGGCACGTACAGAAGCAAGAGAACAGTAATGGTTTTGCAAAGTGAAGGCCCTTCATGCCACGTCTTGCAGCTCTGTTGACACGTTCATCAGTCAAACACACATGTTTCAGTTCGACATGAAAATAAATACAGATGTTTCAATTTTTTTAAAATAAATGTGCTACTTGTAAACAATCTTAACCTTTTAAAGCCTAGCGGTAACTTTACATACCACCAGGTTTAAAAATTAAAAAATTCTACGTGGTGCCCACATTGTGTTTATGTGCTTTGTACGGATCTCAGAACAAACAGCAACTTTTGCCTTATAAAACATTAAGGGATTGGTTTTTATAACCGAAGTGGAGAGCGTTTACAGCGCGGTACGGGGTGAGTCCTTATATAAAACAGATACGCTTCGTCTTTAAAGGGTTAAAGACAAATTTTTGTATTCACAAAAATGACATCTTTCTCTGTATTTCTGTAGATGACTCCGTTTGAATCTTCAATACTCATTGGCGGTGATGGCTATTAGAATTGTGGCCTTAAGGGACATATCGCTGTAAAGTGTCGTAGAAGTTCAATCTTTCCTCAGGAACCAGTATCTTAAAAAAATCATAAAATATTACAGTGATTGTCACAACTTACTAGCTACATGGGATAATATCAACGTTAAAATTTTATTATAGTATGTATCTTGTAATATTTGACAGATATCACAAATAACATTTTATCTTGTTTTTAAGAATTTGCAGAAAACACCTGTTGGTAATCGATATCGATTAAAACATGTACCGTACAAACGTAATTAAAAGCGTTATGTTACATGTAATAGTTAGCACTCATATAACCTGGTAGGGGTATACAGATAGATAAGCTCATGTTGCCTCCATCACAATTACAATGGCATTCAGAATACAGAATCATCTAAAACATCGGTAAACTTCTACCATACTACATGGTGTCACGTTCCCCAAGCAAAATCTTCGATTATGATTAAATTTACAATGACGTCAGCAAAATTCTGTTCCGAAACTCGACTTGTAATTCACTTCCCTTTCAAATTCTGCCGCGGGTTGAAAGGTGACAAATATCTGATTCGCTACTGTGTGCCCAATGTGACTAAACACCTGAGCATTTTTGCGAAATCAGTTGATCCAAGCAACAATTCACAACAAATCATAAAACTTAATTAACCCTTTAAAGACGAAGCATATCTGTTTTATATAAGGACTCAGTGCGTACCGCGCTGTAAACACTCTCCACTTCGGTTATAAAAACCAGTCTCTTAATGTTTTGTAAGGCTAAAGTTGCTGTTTGTTCTGAGATCCGTACAAAACACATAAACGCAATGTGGGCACCACGTAGAATTTTTTAATGTTAAACCTGGTCGTCTGTAAAGTTACCGCTAGGCTTTAAAAGGTTAATACGTAACATATTACCAGAGTATGGGGAACACTTCCTGAAACACGGTCAGAAAAATCTTTCCGTCAACACAGAAACAGAAACTTATGAGCCAACTTGAAACGGACATTAAAAATGTGATTTCAATCAAATTATATACCCGTAAATCATCGATTATTTTTTCTTTCTTGAGTTATTTAACACTGGGCCAATTATCAGTGTGCAAAACAGAATGTGACTGAAGGGTGGTGTTATGAATAGGTTAAACTCGACGGATGAAAGTCATATGTTTTGAAAATTATGAAAATCCGTGCGATACCAATCATAGCTGAACAGAGAAATAATGGTTTAACACGTGCCAATGTGCCAAATCTACTACTTTTCATGAGCCACGGCCATGTATCACAAGCACGCATTGTCGTATCTACATCCTGTGCCAGTCACTTCATTTTACTTTATAATTTCCCTCTCTTCCTAAACAGTCTGACTTCTGACACCGTTGCGTGATTCCAGGCTTCCGATGCGGTGTAAATGGAATCAACACCCTTTTGGGATTTTACGCAACGTAGAATGGTAGCTTCTCATTGATGTGTCCCAGGACATGCTATCAGTCCCCATTTTCAAAGGTCAAGCAGTCAAGCCTTGAACTGCTCGGCCTTTGAAGATGGGATCAATAGGTTGTCCCGAAACGTCGGTAAAAAACTACAACTCTACTTTGCGTAAAATTCCAAAAAAAGCGTAAATATTCTGAAATTGTTACTCACTACTTCTGCAATAGGCACTG
Source organism: Coptotermes formosanus (assembly GCA_013340265.1). Taxonomy (NCBI): domain Eukaryota; kingdom Metazoa; phylum Arthropoda; class Insecta; order Blattodea; family Rhinotermitidae; genus Coptotermes; species Coptotermes formosanus. Next base: position 472,494 of record BLKM01000431.1, on the reverse strand, counting down.
ACAATTCTAAACCCACGTTAGGTTTTTAATTAATTAACCCTTTATAGACGAAAGGCGTCTGTTTTATATAAGGACTCAGTGCCTACCGCGCTGTAAACACTATCCACTTCGGTTATAAAAACCAATCTCTTAATGTTTTATACGCCAAGAGTTGCTGTTTGTTCTGAGACCCGTACAAAACACATAAACGCAATGTGGGCACCACGTAAAATTTTTTAATGTTAAACCTCGTAGTACGTAAAGTTACCGCTAGGCTTTCAAAGGTTAATTAATACATGTATATTAATTCTGCAATAAGTGTTTAGTTTGGACCTGCAATTAAAGAAGGTTGTGTCTTTTAATATACTTACAGAATCATACTGGTTTTACTGTCCGCGTGAATCTTGCCCAACAGTCTGAACTACTTAACGACACATTCACACTACTAGGCACTAATGCACACACTAACATATACACAGTAAATAAATAAACCTGTTTTCCACCATCATATTCTCACGACGACACACAACGCGGCGAACTACAGCTGCAGACACCACATACTAACTGTGCTAACACTGTGTGTGGTAGCCCTCCGCATGGTGCGTAACCGTCTGGCGCTCACTGCAGCTGCCATCTGCGCAACTCAATAGGGTGCATGCACCATTGGTCTGACAGCCAAACTCTGTCCCCCGCACCCTCAGCGCAGCCTTGAAAATGTTCCGAATTTGTAGGTTCTTAACCATTTTAAAGCACGGTGGTAACTACATGCACCACCTACAGTGACATAAGAACTTCGCAGTTTCCCACACTTACTTGTAGGTATTTCGTTGATTAACACAACAAACAGAAATTACGTCCCTGTGCAACATTAACCGCTGGATCTTGCTAATGGAGAAGGACTGTGTCCCCTGTGAGGTATAAACTGGAGTTTCATGCATTATTGAGGCGAACGTAATGCAAATCATTGATAAAACCACAGCATGTGTTAAAGACACTGTAGCGAATTGGCATCTCTTCGTTGCCGGACTGCCGGCTAGAAGTCTATGTATCCGGATTGTCCCGTGACAGGCCAACTCGACAGAGGTTTTCTTGGTTTGCCGTCTTTTATGTAGATGTTAAGGTGGTTCCCAAGTTGCAAGTTGGTCTTGCCATGGCTCAGGCGGTTAGTCAACGGCGTCTCAACGCGGAGGCCCAATTTCGACCCCGGGTCAGTCCATGTGGGATTTGTGGTGGACAGAGTGGCACTGGGACAGGTTTTTCCCCAAGTACTTTGGCTTTCCCCTCTCAAGTTCATTCCATTAGACGGAAGAAAAAACTAATCATCTTCATCACAGGGTTACACAATTAGCTTCAAGGCTGCGGTGCGTCCGTAGCATCTGCTGCGGGGCCCTTCACCACAAGCAAAAAAATACAAGTTGGTAATACATGCTTCTCATGCAGCCCTCCTTGTTTAAATAAATCAAAATTATGATCCTTTGCTCCGAAAGACCACCAAAACACCTTTCCAAATTACGCACTCTGGCATTAAGCAGCAAAATAAAATTGTGAGGCCTCTAATTAAAGGTTTAAAGCCTAGCGGTAACTTTACGTACCACCAGGTTTAACATTAAAAAATTCTACGTGGTGCCCACATTGCGTTTATGTGTTTTGTACGGATCTCAGAACAAACAGCAACTTTTGCCTTATAAAACATTAAGAGATTGGTTTTTATAACCGAAGTGGAGGGTGTTTACAGCGCGGTACGCACTGAGTCCTTATATAAAACAGATACGCTTCGTCTTTAAAGGGCTAAACAACTATTTCTCACCGTTCTAGCGTCATCACTTTCGTTCTTTTCCTGCCAGAAGCACGACAGGGCGAAACCTGGGAACCTTGTAACAAACCGATGCTGTCACACCCCCACGCCCCCCCCACACATAAATTCCTCACATTCGCACGAATTTCCCATTCGTCTACTCTTCTCTCAGTACATATGTCTCGCTGCATGAACATCCGTTCTCAGATGCTTTGCCTGTGTAACAGGATCTTGGCAGATTTGATCAAATATCACTCAGCAGAGTTTATCAAAACGACAGTGGAACGTCCTTCTCCTTTTTGTTAACACCGTGTGGAGATAAATGTCACTGTATGAGAGATTTCAGGTTCCCACAGCGGTGCTGCTGAAGATCCAAGTCTTCCGGGATATGGCGCCGTGTCGATTGGTAAATATTTACCGACGTTTCGAAAAATTGTAGTGCCTTCATCTTCAAGGTATATCAGTCCAGCAGCATTCCTTAGACTGAAGATGAAGACAACAGGATCCTTCGAAACGTCGGTAACTGTTTATCACTTGACACGGCTTTGTTTAACAACCCAGAAGGCTTGAATCTTCAAATACGGATGTAGGTCGAATGCAAAACTTTTATAACTTTACTAACAACGTTAAAAAATAGAACACGCGTATTATTATTATTATTATTATTATCATCATCACAGTTTGTATGTACGTACGTATATATGTGTGTGGGTATGTATATATATATGTCTGTATGTATATGTATGTATATACATACGTACGTATGCACGTAGTATCTATGTAGGTATGTATGTACGTTACATGTTTGTATGTGCTTGTGTATGTGTGTGTGCATGTATGTACGTATGTATGTATGTATGTATGTATGTATGTATGTATGTATGTATGTATGTAAGTATGTATGTATGTATGTGTGTGTATGTATGTATGCATGTATGTGTGCGTGTGTGTGTGTGTGTGTGTGTGTGTGTGTGTGTGTGTGTGTGTGTATGGGTCAAAACTTGTTTCATAACAAAAGGAGCGACCAGTGCTAGAAACTGCCCTGTCAGCAGATGACGCAAACCGACATATTGCTCTATGGAAAATAACCGTGTCAATTAAATATTTTTGACAAGCGAACACACACATAATTCAAAAGACTGTCATAACAATAAGCAATTTCACTATTATTTCGCCTAACCAATAAACACGACAACTCCTTATTCGACACTCCTCTAGCACTGCTGGCAATGAATGTAACACTACAGAATAGACGTAGTGGATAATGAAAGGTTATGTCTTACAACACTTAAGTGTCAATACGAAGCTGAAACAAAATACGAAACTTTTGTATAACAATATGGAGGCGTGTTTTGATCGCCGTATATTGATTTATCAACGCGTTAATTAGCGTCAGAACATAATGCTGACTAATGGAATTGGGGCTACAGGCACTCACCGAAGTGTAGGCGTTATGTAAACTGGTTCACTCACACATCTGTTCACTCACATTCTCACTTAGTAGGAAACGATATTAACCAGAACACTCCGGAAAGATAAAGCGCGTTTTAACATACACTATGACACGTCCGCTCAACCCGTAGCTCGCGGGCAACATGTTGCTCGCAACACAGCGGTATGGTACTGGCGAAAATATTTGAAATGACAAAACATCTTTTAATTCTATCCCTGGCAAAGAAGAGGCAGACCGTGGAAACAATTCTTACATCTCTTCAGCTGTTTATTTATAGATATATATATTAAATTACAAACTCATTTTGTAAAAACGTTCCCAAAATAAGGACATCCTAACCTAGGTTAACCGCATTTTTATAAACTTTTCGTATTATATCAGTATATTTTTATGGCACATGATATACGGACAAATATACAGGTAAATTGATATATATAATTACACGCACATTTCATTCGATCTTTTAGCAACAGATTTACAATCGATCATGATCGATTGTTTCCATATCCTCAGCTTCTACGTCACACAAACCGCAGTCCGTTTGGTAATAAAAACTGTTTCTTCTAGCATAGACAATAGAGTCTCCAACATTGGCGAGACAGCAACGGATATGAGTCTCCATGTAAAACGTTTGCTATTTTTGTCGGGTGATAACCAAAAGTGGGAAGTCTTAACAAATATTAGTATAAATTCTAAATATGAAATTTCACGAAAATCCGTCAACCTGCAATTGCTCTGATATATGCGAACGGACGGACAGTTGGACACGACGCTAACAACCGGTCTTAACATACGAACGCGCCTAAAATCGTAACGAAATTCGGATTCACCGAGGTGTTATTTCTCGACATTATTCTACAATTACTCAGCGTTCCTGTAGAATTCAAGAAACTGGTTTTTTGTATCGTATTAACACTTGCAAAGGTTCTGAAATTATTTACGAAACCCAAAACTCAAAATGCGATCACGTGACGTTATACGCTATTTTCATTTACGAAAAATTTGTAAGCTTCACATAACTTGTAAGACACGGAGAAAGTTCCCCAACCACTTTGTTTTACTATATTTGACAACTGAGAAGGATATTTGGGCCTAAGAGGGACGAGGCGACAGGGGATTGGAGAAGACTACATAACGAGGAACTTAATGACCTGTACTCATCACCAAATATTATTCGGGTAATCAAATCGAGAAGACTGAGATGGGCGGGGCATGTGGCACGTATGGGGGAGGAGAGAGGTACATACCGGATTTTGGTGGGGAGACCCGAGGGAAGGCGACCACTTGGGAGACCCAGGCGTAGATGGGAGGATAATATTAAGATGGATATTCGGGAAGTGGGATGGGAGGACATGAACTGGATTGAGCTGGCTCAGGATAGGGACAGGTGGCGGGCTCTTGTGAATGCGGTAATGAACCTTCGGGTTCCATAAAATGCGGGGAATTTCTTGACTAGCTGAGAAACTGTTAGCTTCTCAAGAAGGCCTATGCTCCATGGAGTTAGTCAGTTAGTTTGTTATATTTGACAACTACAAAACAGGCACCAAAGTCCACCTGTCCCGTCAGCCAAACGCATCAAATAGCTGAGAAAACTTTGACCACCCATGATGTGGAACGACGTACGCAGGAAGAGTTGTGCTTCCACTGGTACTAATTGTTTTTCCAATTGCATAACAGCCCCCAGTGGGCCAGGGCCCCCTCATTATCGAGGCTTCACCATCCCACTCAGACACACCACACTCTGTAGGACTCCTCTGGACGAGTGATCAGCCCAAAGCAGAGACCTCTACCTGACAACACACAACACTCACAACAGACAGACATACAACCGGCAATAAATACTCTAATAAACTGCGAATATTAACACTTTTCATGTCGACACGGAAGGAGTTTTCATACAATGTCCCTTCAACTGTTAACAGCGTCATATCAAATTATACGATTATTCTCAGTCGATTGTATTTCCAAGAACTGGTGAAAATTGAAAAGACTTATATAATTAACCTTTTAAAGCCTATCGGTAACTTTACGTATTACAATGTTTAACATTAAAAAATTCTACGTGGTGCCCACATTGCTTTTATGTGTTTTGTACGGATCTCAGAACAAACAGCAACTTTTGCCTTATAAAACATTAAGAGACTGGTTCTTATAACCGAAGTGGAGAGTGTTTACAGCGCGGTACGCACTGAGTCCTTATATAAAACAGATACGCTTCGTCTTCAAATGGTTAATTATAAGGGCAAGCAGCCAACCGCGAACACACGCGCAACAGCGGGCCTTTATCGAGAAGACTCTGTACAATCACACTACTGGCTTAGCTTCGCGGAAAGTCTTTACTGAAAGGTCATTAAGCAACACTCGTTAAAAGTCAATAAATATTTGCCAACTGAATGACTTGCATCGATCTTATATAAAAGGAAATTCAAGCGGACTGTGAAAGGTGAGTATGGTCTCACACGTTCTCAAATTCATCACAATTTTTCTAGTAAGACGGAAATAAAAATTAAGGACATAATAGGCAAGGTACGTATGACGTAAATTTGAGGCACGTTCGCGTAACAATTTTGGCCGTGGAAAAGCGATAAGTATTACATATCATGAGAGTGTGTCTTTAGTCTTAAGTTACCCAGCACGCGACGCGCAAGCGCCGTATTATATTGCCATTTTTGGGCTGTTGGACTCTACCGTATTTTTCCACATTATCTCATAAATGGCGCGATTTTCTGAAAAACTTTATTGAACATAAAATTTGTTTTGATTTTCTCCACAACTTTTGTCAGAAACATTTCTCATTCTAAGGAGAATTGAGCGAGATACTATCATAAATGTACATACGTTTTCATGTAAAGTACCTGTTATTCTCGTCAGATTTTAATGAAACCTAAATTTTCTCTACAGATTTTCGAAAAATATTCAAATTTCAAATTTCATGGAAATCCGTCCAGTGGTAGCCGATTTGTTCCATTCGGACGGGCAGACAGACATGACAAAGACAATAGTCGCTTTTCGCAATTTTGCGAACACGTCTGAAGACAAAACTATTAACCTTTTACAGCCTAGCGGTAACTTAACATAACATCAGGTTTAACATAAAAAAATTCTACGTGGTGCTCACATTGCGTTTATGTGTTTTGTACGGATCTCAGAACAAACAGCAACTTTTGCCTTACAAAACATTAAGAGATTGGTTTTTATAACCGAAGTGCAGAGTGTTTACAGCGCGGTACGCACTGAGTCCTTATATAAAACAGATACGCTTCGTCTTTAAAGGGTTAAGAGCATTGCTTGTGTCCACTTAGTAAAAGGAAACTGTCGAATAGACTTATGTAAGCCACAGAATACATTCCCAAGAAAATTAACTTTAAGCCGTGAGTCAACGCAAAACAAGAATGCTAAAGTTTGTAATTACGTTCCGGGAAGAGGATTTAGTTGCATCAGACTTGCTAATTACGAAATGGTTTTGTGTTCGATTATTTAACCTTTTAAAGCCTAGCGGTAACTTTACGTACGACCAGGTTTAATATTAAAAAACTCTACGTGGTGCCCACATTGCGTTTATGTGTTTTGTACGGATCTCAGAACAAACAGCAACTTTTGCCTTACAAAACATTAAGAGATTGGTTTTTATAACCGAAGTGGAGAGTGTTTACTGCGCGGTACGCACTGAGTCCTTATATAAAAGAGACACGCTTCGTCTTTAAAGGGTTAATGTGTAAGACTAAGTCGCATGCACATATAAAACAAGAAAACTTACAGTCTTGTACCAGTATGTGTTAACCTTTATATTCTTAAACAGCAAACACGAACGCCTACATGTACGCCTAAGTGCCGTATAAATTTTGACACGGAATTCAGATATACACTTCCTGCTTTTAGATGTAGATTCACTGTGACAAACACAGTCGAAATAGAAAATCGTAACTTACTAGCCTCCACACATACAGTATGCCTGTTCTTCAAACGGCCAGCTGAAGTTTCACTTCAGGTGATAATTAATTATGTACTGTACTGGTACAGCTTGAAATTATATTCCTGTATTTGCATATGCTGTTTGAACCATGTACTAACCATCTGCGACAATCAGGCACCGCCAGGCACGGATGTTACTCCTGTCGTCACACCTATAGCATCTTCGCATTCTATCACTACGAGCAGGAACTACAAAGTGATGATGCAAAAAACAGTTTCTATGAGGAAACAGAATGCGTATTGGACCACCTCCGTAAGTAAAACATGAAAGGTTTTTAGAATTTCCCAATGAAGAAACTGTGAGGAAATATTTTCAATGGCACAATCAGGAACAAGAGTTTTCATGACACTAATAATGGCAATCGAGTTACAGTAGCAGATTTCGCCACACACAAGAAATGAAACTGTTCAGGGTACAATATTTCCACGTAGCGACATGCACGAATACACTTGTACTCTACAATACCAGACGGATCACACCTCCATAAATTTGAAATGGCATTCAAGTATACGAAAAACCTTCCGCAGGATCTGTCAGTCATACAGTCCACTATGTGATTCTCGCAAAAGTTAGGGACAGACTGTCAGCCAGTAAACAAGAAAAGCAAAAATCTTACATGGAGAGATTCCATCTCAAGTAACTAATCAATGTGGAAGGTGAAGAGAAGCATTAGATTATAACCCCAAACAGCTTTCGGGGTTTTGGAATACTCAAATGATAATTTGGACATCAGTAGGGCTTATGACAGTATTAGGAGAAATATGAAAACGTCAAAGAGGTTCGGAAATAAATAACAACGGCAACCCAGAGACAGTCTAAATCACTATAATTTAAACCAGCATAACCAATAGCTTGACAGAGAATGTTTAAAATTGTTACGTCAAACGAAGCATACTAAATTGCAATGGCTACAGTATCCAAGCCACGCAGATCAAAATAATCTAAAAAATCCAAGACGTGAATGACAGCGGCTGCTGTTTGCAGAATACCACAATACACTCGAACCCCGTTATAACGACACCGGTTTATACAGCACCTCGTCTATAGCGACAGATATTCTGTGGTACCAATTAATTCCTCACTGTTAACCATAACACTATGTTCCTTGGTTATAACAACACTCGTTTATAATGATACAAAATATTCAGTCCCTTTCAGGACGTTATAACTGAGTACGACTGTATCTCAAACACGTGGAATAAATACTCATACTTTTATCAGCCACTGAAAGGACATTGGATTGACGATGTTGGATTGGAACACATACTGCTGCGCCATTAGTCCATTTGAGATTCAAATTCATGCTGGAAAGTTTTATATGTAGAAATAGCTAACTTATGATCAAATTCCGGCAGAATTAACCCTTTAAAGACGAAGCGTAACTGTTTTATATAAGGACTCATTGCGTACCGCGCTGTAAACACTCTCCACTTCGGTTATAAAAACCAGTGTCTTAATGTTTTATAAGGCAAAAGTTGCTGTTTGTTCTGAGATCCGTACAAAACACATAAACGCAATGTGGGCACCACGTAGAATTTTTTAATGTTAAACCTGGTCTATGTAAAGTTACCGCTAGGCTTTAAAAGGTTAATAAATACACCTGAAAACACGCCGTATTCTGCGACATACAGTCACATTTTGAACGAGGACGATATGTCTCACCGTACAGCTGGAGTCTACAATTGCAATCAGCCCTCGTTTTACGAAAATAAGCCGCCCCCCCCCCCCCCCCCGAAGTTTCAGTCATACGAGCTTTATACTGAAGTGTGTACCGTCCACTTAGCTCGTTTACCCGAACACGATCTCGCTCATCCGAAACCTTCCGAACAAAATCAATGTTCTGAAATATTGAGAGACAAGAACAAAAAAGATGAGGGTAAGAAACATGTTCCGTTTTGCATCTCTGTTTATAGCAGTTTTCCAAACATTCCGGCGCCACAGTCGGCTTACAGAATATCACTATTCCTGTAAATCCTCACCACAAAATTATCTAAACTTGCAGATCCCCGAGGCACAATTCACCACACCATTTGCAGTTGGAGTATGCACAAATACGGCGCATACACAAACTCTAAAAACCTATACTGAGTCTATGTAAAATGTTATTATAAAATACATAATTTTCTAGCAACAATGACAATAGTACTACTATTATGAAAAACAAAACTTTATGTTCTACTGAGTACGCTACTCTACTCGCTGACCTGCGGAGGTCGGCGGACCACCCGTTAATAAACACTGCTTTCCATATGCTTTTTTATTTTTATTGCGTAAGAGATAATCCAATATGCTTCGCTGCTTGTATGTTACGTTTCAGGCAATAAAGGTGCTGATTTGTAATGTCTTGTCGTCAGTTTTCAGTCCTTGACAAAAGAGTAACCACAAATTATGATACTGAATGTTTTGAGGAAGAGGGCTTTGATTTATAAATTTTGCCTGTATTCGTGACAGCGAGGAATTCCGGTGCCTATATTAAAACGAATGATAAAACAGACTACCGAAATCACTGAGGACCTCCTCTGTAGACAAAGAGCGAACGTAATCACCTACCAGTCCTCTGATGCCAAGCAGACAGCATAAGATCGTAGTACTTTTCTCTTCCCACTTATTAACCCTTTAAAGACGAAGCGTATCTGTTTTATATAAGGACTCAGTGCGTACCGCGCTGTAAACACTCTCCACTTCGGTTATAAGAACCAGTCTCTTAATGTGTTATAAGGCAAAAGTTGCTGTTTGTTCTGAGATCCGTACAAAACACATAAACCCAATGTGGGCACCACGTAGAATTTTTTAATGTTAACCCTTTAAAGACGAAGCGTATCTGTTTTATATAAGGACTCAGTGCGTACCGCGCTGTAAACACTCTCCACTTCGGTTTTAAAAACCAGTCTCTTAATGTTTTATAAGGCAAAAGTTGCTGTTTGTTCTGAGATCCGTACAAAACACATAAACGCAATGTGGGCATCACGTAGAATTTTTTAATGTTAAACCTGGTCGTATGTAAAGTTACCGCTAGGCTTTAAAAGTTTAAAAAGGTAATTATGAACATATATGAAATTACAACATTACCTGTTATTTTATATGGGTTTGAAACATGGTCTCTCACATTATGGAACACACAAGAAAAACGCAAGGATGCAAGCAAAAAAGTCTAGCCCAATTTGCATAATTAGGAATTCTATAATTTGTGCTCCTTGTTAAATACAATTATGAGTGACACACCAAGAAGTATTAGTTTAGCGCTGTATGTTTCAAGCAGAACGGAAGATATGCATAAAAAGCTTTCCTGGAAATTCTGAAGGAAAGAGTCCACTTGAAAGAATTATGCATATAGGGAATTGAAGGAACTGGGTTGGAGGGTGTGGTAGAATGAATTAATGTGGTTCAAAACAGGGACCAAGTTCAGAATCTTACAAAAACTGTAAATCTACAAATATAATAAAATACGGGGAATTTGACTAGCTGAGAAACAAGTAACTTCTCAATGACTCTACTACAAGGAATTAATTACTTATGGAGTATACGTATGGGCACAAAATTTAGTTAAAAGAAGATTTCATAAGAAAAAAAGTGGTGTCCTATTGGATGGTACAATTTAGCATCCATTTGGAAAGATTCAGAAAGGCTGATAAAAAGTAACAAGACCGTGAAGCTAGGGCATCAATCAAGATTTCAGCCTGGTGCATCAGGGTAAAATAATAATCTGACCACACAGGTGGTCCCATAAAAGATGCGGATTTCAGTGCTAAACCCCTGCAATGCAGGCAAACACCAGGATTCCAGCATCAACTGGACTGCTAGATCTAATTTTAAATCCATCAGTGTAATGTTAATATTTGTAGGTCGAGGAAATTTCGGAACAACATGCAGGTTCTATAAATAGACAACATATCTTAACAGTGAAATTCTTTGTCAATGTATCTGGTTTACACATTGTGGGACAGCAGACAACTCTCTCTCCTGAATTTGGAGAAGAGATCACAACTGTGCTCGAGATATGTAGTAAGTCCCAAGAAACTTGCAGTTATTCCAGGCCCACCAGATGTACGCAGGAATATTATTTTTAAAGTAGCCACCCCAATCCTTTCCTACTCAGTTGTCATAAACATCCCCACACTGTGAACTGATGAATCTCAAACGTGCACTTTTTATATGGCGTAACAACCCCTAATGGACCAGGGCCCCCCCCTATTACCAAGGCTTCACGATCACACTCAAACACACCATGCTGGGTAAGACGCCTCTGAATGAGTGATCAGCCCGACGCAGAGACCTCTATGTAACAACACGCAACACTCACAAGAGACAGACATCCACACCCCCAGCAGGATTCAAACCCAGAATCCTATCAAGCGATCAGCCGCAGATCCACATCTTAGACCACAAGGCCACTGGGATCAGACAAACGTGCACTTATTCAATAATATTCAACTGCAAACATTCAAAGCGTACCTTCAAAATTATAAAAATGCCTGTTTATTCGTTCTCCTACAAGTTTCAGTTACCCATGCAACCACCATCAGAGAGATACACGATTCTATGTACAGAAATACTGTGTTCACTTTGTTTATATACAGTACATGGTATAGGTTAAAGGTAGAATGATGAAATTATATGCATGACCCTGTAGCAAAATGTCAGCGCTTGTAGGTGTGACGAAGCATTTAAAACTTGCTTCATACTAGTGAAGAGGTGTGCATGCCTTACAAAAAGCTGTCCTACATGGGACCATGCTATGTATAAGCAGTGAATGCATTCACATAAAAAATGCTGCATGCAAAAAGCACATATTAAACTTTGTTTTTAAAGTGACAGAAATAAGTGGCACTACCATAAACTAGTTTGTTTAGCACTCATCTTCACAATCCTTGGCACAACTGCACGATCTAAAAAGTACAGACCACGATTACAAATTAATTTCTAGCTGTAACCAATTGTCATCAATAGATGTTCTCTTGAATGCTGCACAGAGTTACTGACCAATTCAAATAAAAATATATATGTACACGCCAAAGTTTCTCAGCATTTTCAACATGGGTGCACGGTAAAAGAGATCAATCTTTCACAGCATATTCAATCACGTACAGCTTTAAAGACATGTTTGCATACATTATGTGAATATTACTCTTTACACACCATCATGCTTTCATTTACAGAATGTTTCGCAGCGAGTTGGCCAAAACACCGGAGCATGCCGCAGAGGTCATTTGGAGAAAAACATCATGTAAAGAGCAGGTAAGTTGACACCACTATGAGTTACATGTTAGTGTACTGTAGCAATGATTACATAACCAACTTTCAATTAACGTTCATTAGTATCAACCTAAACGTTAATTAAAATGGTGGATGACAAAGCAAAGTATGTTAAGTTCATCTTGAAACATTAAAGTTACTTAAAACGTATTCTACAACAATGGCACAACACAACAACCAAGCAAACCCACACCTATGCTCCTCCATTCAACAGGAAATTTCAAAATTGTGTTGAAAATTTACACTGACAGATGTTGACCCACCTTCAAAACAAGCTTCATGACATCCATCTACACATTCAAAGCACAACAGCAGGGCTGTGGGGTCAGAGTCAGAGTCATGGAGTCCGAAGGAGTTTTAGGTGGAGTCGGAGTCGGTAAAAATGTACCGACTCCGACCTCAACCTAAAATCTTAACTAGATACTCCAACTCCAGAGCCCTGATAGCTACAGTAACCATTAGACTTATATGTAAATATAGGTTATGAGTCTAAAAAGTAGCCTGATGATTCATGTTGTCTTATAGGTTTACCATTATTCATACACATTGAGCTTTTAAGAAGGAATCGGAGTTTTAAAAAATGAGGAGTCGGAGTCAGATTTGGAAGTTTTATGTACTGACTCCACAGCCTTGGATAACTCTACCCACACGATCAAGCAGCTGTTTCAAATGCTGTCTATAAAAAGAGGAATTTTAATCTACTGAGTTGTTATAAACACAGCATTACATCAAATATAAGAGGGCATGGTCAGTCATATCCAGAGATTCTAAAAAGATATCTGTTTTCTGGTAGTTCCCATGAAAATTCCAACAAGGCACAGAAAAGGAGAAATCGTATTTCACAGAAATTCCACAACTGCCGTTTAAAGGGTTACCTGAGTTATGCCCCAAGCGTTCCTTCAATCATAAGGCATGTCACTACACTGACAATTATAATTAGTGCTAAGTGATGTGAAAATCTAAACACCCTAATTATTTTTCGACATGGAATATTAACACGGACATGCAAGTTAGTTAAGTATTCATAACAAACTCGGTTTCAGCACAGAACTGTTAGTGTTATTAGCGGAGGGGGAAGCTTCTGACCAGATCGAAGGACAGTTGAGCACAGTGGATGGCTAACACACATCAACCCCAGTGAGTGACCTGTCAGACAAGCATTTGGTACGTCCACTAACCAAGCATGGGATAACAACTTTACATTTTCCATAACCCAATGACAGGCCCCCTAAAACTGCCTACAATACAAACTTACTCTTGATCTAATCCTGTTCACGCAGATTTTGTAAACAAGACGTCATCTGTTCGTACAGCATCATAGCAACTTAGACAGTATACACACATACACAGGGTTTTCATTTTGACACTGTACAAGCATTGCACTAATCTACATTGATTCATTTTCACAAGCACGTTCATGAGATTATAATTTGAAAATCCCACCTACAAAAACTGAGGACAGTTTTGTTATGTACTATGTGACCTAACATCTCCCATAGGAGCTACCTTCTAAAACATATTACTGAAAGAAAGATGGAAGGAAAGACAGAAGGGACAGGAAGATGAGGAAGAAGACATTAGCAGCTATTGGATTACATTTAGGAAATGAGAAAATATTGAAAGTTGAAACAGAAAGCACTAGATCGCGCCCTCTGGTGAAGTGGCTTTGGAAGAGGCTATGGGCCTATCATAAGACAGACTGAGTGGTAGTGGTGGTGGTGGTGATAAGACCTAAAAACAAGAATTATATTGCAGATACAAAACATTACAGTCCATGTCTAGAACTGATGTTTACTCTTCAAGTCAACATGCAGTTGATACTCTCCAGCTGACACCTACATTCACACTTCACTGAACACTGTACTGAATATGCACCCATCACAAATTCACCATCAAAATGAGAAAGGATCCCCGTGCACTGTACAGCTACATGCTAAGACTTATTGCAGCAATTTTGTGCCTGACCCTCAAATGTTTGGCAAGCTCCTAAATTTTAATGCATTTGCCTACCTCTGGTGAATGGAGGAAACCCAGCATCTGCCTCAAGGGAAGAGGAATGTGGGTTGAATATTCTATTCCAACAAAGTCACCAGATCACCCGTATCACCACAGCCATCATCATGACTGTGACATCCTATGAGGATATATGTTTTATACACACAATGAAATTAAACAGACAAGTTCTACAAACATCCACAATGTGACATGACTCCCATGTACTATCAGATTTTATCATATTTATCTGAGTACAAGATGACCCTGCCTGTTAAGACAACCCCCTTCACAACTTCAGTTCTGAGCAAAATACCTACAAAAAACATGTTTAATTTTCTGCATAATTATAAGGAAATCTCCCATTTCTCACATAAATTAGGAGAAAAATCTCCTCTTTATATTTGGGTAAATACAGTATTTCACTACGTACGTCACATACCAGCTCTACACCACAAGGCAGAAGAGGATCAGACTAAGTGAAGTGAAGATGTCATATACGAGTACTCCCCAACTTACAAACTGGATACATCCTGAAATCCTGGTCATAAGTCAAATATATGAAATGATGTGCAATGAAAACCCTCCAGCAGGTCAAAGGGGATTCAAATACATAGTCTTTCTGTTGCAAAATAATAAGAACAGACATACAAAATGAAATTTTAATGACACTTTCATATTAGTTTGAACTTAAAATTTTCTTGCTGAACTCTCGGTCGTAACTACGGTTCGTCATAAGTAAGATGGTCACACGTCAGGGAATGGCTGCACATGTTTTGTGTCAATAGAACAGTTGGTATGA
This sequence comes from Coptotermes formosanus, assembly GCA_013340265.1. Lineage (NCBI taxonomy): Eukaryota > Metazoa > Arthropoda > Insecta > Blattodea > Rhinotermitidae > Coptotermes > Coptotermes formosanus. Next base: position 457,247 of record BLKM01000431.1, on the reverse strand, counting down.
ACCTTACTTCTATTTTATGTTCCACAGCAGCCAAGTAGAGTGCTTATCCCCAGACTATTCCTCTTATGTCCTGGCAGACCCCCAGTAATGTCCAACAAATGGAACAAACTGTGCCATGGCCAAGTTATTAAAAACTTTCATCTTTAATGCAGAACTGTAAACATGCAACACTCATATGTATTCACTTTCACTTCTTTGGTTAAAAGACAGTCAATCTGCTCCGAAATCAAATGAAGTACTCTTAAGAAAATATAACCACTTCACATAACAGATGTTACCACAGAAATCTTTGTACTTCTTCAGAATCTGCCCAATAAAATGTCCTTGTAATGAAGAGATAAACAGTGCTTGCATTTATGCAAAAAAATAGGATGAATTCGGCTACTAATTGCCACCAAGTCTTTACACAAATGTGTAAACGCAGCAATAAAAATGGAACAATAAAATAGCGAAATTCTAACAACTTCTGCAGCACAAGGCACAAAGCAGTAAACACAAAGTATCCTGCTTGGAATGACAAGTCAGTTTCTTTTAGAAGCTGGTTTACAGAAAATGCACCAAATATGTAAACTGGAATTAGCAAGTACCTCATCAGGAAATGTCGTTCATACAGTCTTTTCCAAACATAGAATGTGTAATGCCTATTATCAGCCAACAAATATGGATGCACAAGTGTATTGAAATGAACAGTGACAATGCATCCTACCATTAATATTAAAACCAGTTTCCAATGTGTCAGTATGCTCACCACAACTTGTTTCACACACCCAATAATGTAAGGACAAGAAAAAATTACAACAAAGAAAAAGAAGTAGAACAATTGTGGGACATTGAGTACTGCCTGGTGGGCAGATCGGTCACCTACCACAAGACCACCATTCCAGAAAACAAAGCTCAAAAAACACAGGCCCACCACTACAAAACCTGCAGAATTGTACAGTATATTGTCAGCCAACTGCGCTCTAGATGCAAACCCACATTTCCACGTTCGCAGTAAGGTATCCACCAACACCTGCAATAAAAATAAGACCCCATTTTCAGGCTTCCAACTTTAAAGTTTTCATTACATCACCCACTGCTTCAGCTTCAGTAATAAGTTTTTCTAAAACTTATATACTGGTGATGTATCTACTGAGTGGTATTGTGCTGCACCAACAAACTCTGGCAATTAATAAGACTTAATAATAATTTAATGTATGGTTATGATAAAATATTTGTACCATAAAGTAGGTACAAAAGTATATGATATCTTGTGAAGGCATGCTGATGCAAGGGCATACAACAGCTCATGTATGGCCCTTGGTTTTATGTTTAGTAATACAACAGCAACCTCAGAACCAAAAACATATGTATATGCATCTATAAATAATGATGACACAGTGTCTTACAGGAAAATATTATGGCACATCTGTTGGAACTAACCACAGTGAAAAAATTGTCATTCTGTTAAGAAAAGTGTGTTAGTTCTATTAATATCTCATTAAAATAGCACTTTCCTATGATTTTTCTTTTTTCCATTATTGTTTATTCCTAGAAAATCATATGACATTCAACTACAATAACCGTATCACAATAAACAGCATTTAAACTCTTCTAGGACTTCTTGACCCTTGAAGACGGGACTGATACGTTGTCCCAAAATGTCGGTAAAGGATTACCACTCGACGCTGTGTTATAACCCAGAAGAGTGCAGATCTCAGCATTTAAACAGTTCAATCAATTTTATTAATCAACAGACACATTTTGGCATTCATTAACACAACACCCTTAGTGTCTATTATCACATGATACAGTGGTTCAAAATCACGCTGTCATACAAGAATATAAACTCTGTATACTACAATTAGTAAAACTCCACGAACAAAAATTATTCATATAATTCAAAACAAAAAATAATAAGCCATCATAATTAACACAACTCAAATATACATGTACATACCCATAAATAATTAATGTTAATGTTTTTACAGTTTTGGAAACAAGAACAGGCTTAAAAGAGTGGAGGGTGAAAATCACCACTACACTTTACAAATAAACACTTGTATCTTCATAACTACACTGGACTCAGTGCATTCCAATTTTTATTCAGCACCTGACACATTAAAGAATTCCCAACTAGAAATTATCTATTCTATAGTGTTCTGATGAAGTTGTGTAACACCTGAAGTCATTAACTATATGGACTTTGTCATATGTATTGAAATCTGACACACTTTGTTTCAGGGAATGATCCTGTCCCTGAAACAAAGTGTGTTAAAGTGCAATACATACAATGAAAAAGTCAATACAGGTAATGAGTTCAGACAGAAAAGAAGTGGTTCATTGATCAGTAACAAGGGAAACCACAATAATAGCTGGCCGTGATTCAAATTACATTTCTCCCAAACACAAAAGTCAAACTGTGCATGGCTTCAGGTTACCAATAAAAGAGAAAGAGTGTCAGCAGGTGCAAAGTGTGGGCCAGGATAGCGTAGTTGGTATAGTGACTTGCTAGGGGCTGGATGGTCTGGGGATCACATCCTGGTAGGAGCAAGATTTTCCGCACCCGTCCAGACCAGCCCTGGGGCCCACCCAGCCTCCTGTATAATGGGTACCGGGTCTTTCCCAGGGATAAAGCAGCCAGAGCATGGAGCTAGTCACCCCACCCCCTTCTAGTGCTAAGGTCAACAAAAGGGTACAGCTGTACCTGTTGTCCCGCTTGGGCTTTATGCCTGTATAGGGATCCCTTTACCAGTAGGTGTAATAACAGATGGGCGCTTCACCACAACACACATACACACACACACACACAAGCACATGCTTATTAATACACAAACACAAACCCGCATTCATGTACATAGTCAGACACGCATGCACATGTATGTGGGCCTGCTTCAGTACTAACCTGAAGGTACTTCACAGATCTTAAGACATTGGGTGATAGTCTGCCATTATACTGGAGAACGTGCAATTTCAACACATGTGATATTGAAAGAAAAGCAATGAAAGCCACCCACACAATGTTTGTCTGACGTACAAGAACTGCAATGGAGGCTGCAAAGAATTTCACATATTAAAATTATTACGATAGGCTTGTCAAACCACAAGGCAAAAGTAAAAACCATCAAAAGTAAAGCTTAACCCTCTAAATTCTAAATCTTTTCTACCCATCTGAACAGCCAAGTGATATATAACCAAGTCAGCAGTTTGGTAAGCTATTTCAAATGCAGAGGTTAAGTGCACAGTATCAAATGAGACGGGGAAACAGTCATCAATGGTGACTAGGAAGAAGGCTGGAAAGCTTGATACGACTGCACTACTGCATGGAATGTTGAAGTATCCATCTGAATCAAATTCTGTCAAAATGAAAATTAAGGCAGTGGGTTTGTCAAAAATGTCAAAACAAACTCATTACACAACGTGGTGTAAAAACCCAGGGGACCCACATCTGCGCAAATCAGACAAGTCAATCCATCCAGTCTGTTATGCACCTTAAAGACAAGTAACAGACAATGCTCAATGCCAAGGGCTAACCATAAAACAACAGTTTCATACTGTGATGGTTATGACACTCCATTACGGAACCTGGAGATTCATCATCATCATCATCAGGAGGAATACTGCAGGTGGAACACATCCTAGACTTAACAGCATCACCATAACGTAATAATTTAAGATCCATTTCATCATATCCTTCTATCTATACCCATACTTTCATAATAGGCTACCCTCAGGTCTTTAAGTAGAATGTCATGTGAGTGCCTGCAGAATAATATTTATTTTATAACACTAACAACACAAATTATTATTATAACACATTTATTTACTACAGTAAAGTCTGGCCATATTACAATCATACCAACTGAGTGTCATTAAATAACATAAAAAATAACAAAGCTACAGTAAAGCAACAGTATGATAAACTGCTAATGGAATAATTACTATATTACATACCCTCTTCCCCCTGAGGTTCTCCCCCTACGATTATATGTTTCCACCATATATGCCACACGTCATTCCATCTTGTCCCCTACCTGTTAGCGAAGCAAGTAAGGTGCGCCCTTCCAGCTGTAGCAGGTATGTGAGGAGTACGACACCCGTCGCAATAGCATCAGTGTAATACAGAAATGTGAAGAAATACAAGACTGGAAATATAGCTAGGTTGACAGCAGAAAGCAGATCTTGCAATGATGACTCCAAATTCTGTCATATAAAACAGATCACGTGATTAAATTCCCATACTAAGTAAACTGTGACAGTATACTGCAAATTATTGTGTTGAATGGAATGGAGAAGAAACAAAACCAATATAAACATTAGCTAAAATGTAGCCACAATTACATAACATGCTGAGATCTGCACTTTTCTGGGCTATTATGCAACTTTATGTGTCTCTTGTCCCCTCCCCCCCACCATTCCCTGAAGCTGTGTTGTTTTTCCTTCTCGTAATTTGTTTATTTATTTTTAACTTTTATTTTTGTTTTATGTCTATTTTATTTATATACCTTTACCCTTATATTTTCCTCCCTTAACCTTTTAAAGCCTAGCGGTAACTTTACATACCACCAGGTTTAACATTAAAAAATTCTACGTGGTGCCCACAATGCTTTTATGTGTTTTGTACGGATCTCAGAACAAACAGCAACTTTTGCCTTATAAAACATTAAGAGACTGGTTTTTATAACTGAAGTGGAGAGTGTTTACAGCGCAGTACGCACTGACTTCTTATACAAAACAGACACTCCTCATCTTTAAAGGGTTAATCTTATTACATATATGTTTTTCTCCACCCCCCCACCCCCCCCCCTGGTTCAACCCTACTGGCTGTTCCTCACACTTACTGATTCTCCCCCCTGCACCTTCCCACTTAGAATGTATGCTGCTTGGCTTTCTTTTCTTGTCAGACTCTTGGCCCTTGAAGATAGGACCGATATGTTGTCCCAAAACGTTGGTATACAGTTACCACACAACACCATCCCAGAATATCCCAGAAGAGCACAGATCTCATCAAGATCACAGCAGAAGCCTGAAAATAACATAAAATGTCATTTCAGAAGATTCAAGTTGTATCAGATGTTAGGCCACACAGAGTGGTAAACAGTTGCCAATCTGCATGATGTAACAATGTAGAAGATTTGAATTTTCAACAACACCACTGTGACAACCTCAAATTTTGCATGTTATTTGTGATTCTACATACTTAATCATGTTTTAATTTACACTTCTGTAGTCTTGCTTCAAATTACTGTCATATACCAAGCAGGTGGAAAGATGACAAATAATCCTCGTGCACACTTACTGTCCTTTCAGGATACAGTCTCTTCTGTATGTTGTATATAATATAAAAGTTTGCAAAACACGCAAACACATTTGTCATTCGCAACGCATATGTCCCACACATGTCTATTCTCAGTACTGAAGACAATGGCCTCAGAACACCCACTGACAGCAGATAGAGGCCAGGTAAAGTTGTAATTTTTGGATCCCACTGCATCATGTCATATAGAAGAAGAAAAAAACAGAAGGAAAATTAATGGTAATTAACAAAATCAAACTTCATTACAGAAAATTACACAGGTGCAAAAATATGTGCAGCCACCTCACCTGAAATTATGTGCACTATAGTTACCTGCCAAGTAATAATGCTGTGAAGAATTTCAGCCCCCAATACACACTGTCCCTTGGGGCCCCCCCCCCCCCCCCCAAAAACAAAGCAGCAATGCAAGAAGATCAACAGCATAATTCATAAATTCAAAACTAAAACTAAATTCACTGCTATAATGGTAGAAATTAATTACATGTTGAAGACAGAAAACAAAGCTATTCAGTATAAAATGTCACAGATGCTGAAGCATCAAGAGCATGTTTGAAGCACACATATACAAAATCTTCTTCTTCTTCTGGTATTACAGTCCTTGGTGGACCTTAGCCTCTTTATATATAAAATCTGGTCAGTACATATCCACCAACCTACATGATGTGCCAAACCAGAAGACAACAATCTTCATAGACTCCACTATGAGAACTTCAAAGATCACATATACACATACAAATATACAAAGTATGCAAGATTATGCAGAATTAGCACAATACAGAATACTATAAATATTTTATATACAGTATTATGAGTCGTTCTTAAACATAACAAATTAATCAATAGATTAAAAGAAGCATGTATTCAAGTGTATTCTTAATATAACTTTAAATTGTGTTTCCTTTTCCATTCCTAAGACATTTTGACTAAGTGGTAAACTTCTGAAGATGTTGATGCCAGCATACAGAGACTAGGCCGAAATGCGAACCGGGCTCCTCTCACCCAGAGGGTCCTTATTTTATCTGAGAAATATGGTTCTTCATTTCCCGCCCCTACACAGCCGAGCGTGTGGACGGTCGGCTTAGTGGGCTACGTTAATATGACTCCGACTGACAGTTGTCAGACAAAACAATGATTCTATACAAGTCACAACCGTCATCGCTTGGGCCAGCTTGCTAAGTAATTTCTTATCGCCGAACACCAGAACAATACAAACAGAGCAGTACGACTTACTTCACTGAAGAGTCCCCTACAATATTTCACCGCTTGTGGAATGTGAAATATTTCGTCAAGAAATGGTAACGGCTGCACTTCGTATACCACACTGAAAATGTGCAACGTAACTGAGAAAAGTAATATCGTTACGGTGGCAGCTGCAGCAAGCCAAACATTTGAAAAAGTTGCCGGACTTTCCCTCATAGCAGCAGAAAGCACTGGATACACAAAAAACGTATGTCACTTGAAACGCGGTACCTATTACGCATCAAGCACGTAACACGTTATAAATAAAACAAAGGATACATTTTACATTGTACGGGAGATATTCTTGTATGCACCTCCACACGACCATTAACCTATACGCCACGTACCGCCAATCTGTGGGTCATGAAATAGAAGACGACCACATTTCCGCAGTCCATGGGTGGTAGTAGGTTGGGAAACGTCGCAGCACAGAGAATCGAAAAGGCAGACCAGTTAACCTGTACACAACATCATTTTGATTAGATGCGCGGCCACTAGAGTGCAGCATACCAACTGTGTGATTGAGAAAATGTACGACCTAAAAACTGGCCAGCTTGCACGACAAAATCAAGAAAGGATTTTATTTCGTTTAGTTTTTGGTAGAATAAATGCACACCCTTACAGATGATGTTGGAAATGAGATCCTTGTGAATCAATACATTTTTGTGCGCATGTTATCAAAAATCCACTCTCGATTTCGCCATGCTATTGAGCCGGTTTTAAGTGGAACATTCTGTACATACACGTATACAGTTGCGCGGACATTTTCGTGTAATAATAACCAAAGTCAAGTGTTTTAAAAGCAACCACAAACTTCATACAGGATCCAGGGGTGACTGTATCTTTACATTGTGCATCGAGTCATATTTCGCATCCCATGAAACAGGGAATCTGTAGGGAAATTAGAAATTATAATTCATTATTAGTCATTCATACGTATATGTTGTTTTGTCTGAATGTGAAAGTTAGTATCTTACACTGAAGCAAAAATACTGACTGAGGTGTCTGGGGTGTAAGAGAAGGCTGGAGAATACTGCATAATAATAAGTGTCATGATTTGTAATCCCCTTTGAATATTTATTATAAAGGTTATCAGACATAATACATGAAATGGGCGAGGAATGTAGAACACGTGGGGGAGAAGAATATGCATGCAAGGTTTTAGTGGAAAACCCTAAAGAAAATACACCACTTAGAACATATAGGCGTAGAATGTAAGGCAAAGTTAAATAAAAAATAGTCACGACTACGTCATTCTGTCAATACAATTTTTAACAGATGTTAAACATTTTAAGAATATTTTAGCCAATTGAATGACAGTAAGTTATAAACAATTTGTAAAATTTGGCTCTCCATTACTGACCAATATCAATGTGAGCATGTATATGTAATTTCTTTTTTGTACAAATATTACTATATTCCGAAGATGGCACATAATCAAGCCGAAACATGTAGAGGTATCTCTTACAAGATATCAACATTTTTAATAAAATTAACTGTACTGATGCCGATCCCAGTGGCCGCGCGGGGTAAGTCTGCGGCCAAGCGCTTGCTGGGATCGTGGGTTCGAATCCGACCGGGGGCATGGATGTTTGTCTCTTGTGAGTGCTTGTGTTGTCAGGTAGAGGTCTCTGCGACGGGCCGATCTCTCGTCCAGAGGAGTCCTACCAACTGTGGTGTGTGTCTGAGTGTGATAAAGTGAAAATAAATAACCTCGACACCTACTGTGAGTAGGTAGAAAAGGTAAGGACTAAGAAACTAGACTGTACTGATATTCTTTCACATTCCACTATACGTAGGAATTCACAGAAAATAACTCCATACAGAGCTTCTGGTTACCGACTGAACTCTTAGATTAACTAGTACTAGGTTGCGCCAGTAGGTAGCGTGACGAAGCTCAGGGCTAAACAGAGGCGACGCGGTGCGTCGAGACGCCGGTTCTTATGACGTCACACCATCGAGGTTTATGGATCCGTCCTATGCTGGGAAGAACGACGGGGTCCTGGTGGGGGGAATTTTGCAGGGACGAGGGCAGGGAATGGAAGATTCAGTTGGAGTCGAAACAGTGAGACAGGCAGTCGAGTTGTCGAGGCCATGGTCCAGTGACTAGGTCACATCAGACTGTGCGATGGCAGAAGCGCCACCATCTCCTGGAGCTACCCTTAGAGGGTCGGGGGGAAGTGTACTGTCTAGCACTAATGGGGGAAATTATCATCACATCGAGGAAGACCCTGAGCCTAACCTCAGCACTAGAAGTACGATAGTATATAAAACATCTCTGAATCCAAAACCCGAACAGCCCTTACCTTCAAGGAACACGTCGGGTAGTCGGAAGTCAAAAACAGTGTCGTTTCACAGCGCAACAAGTCTCCCCACAGAGAGAAAAATTTCTAGCGGTAAGTTGCATCTCTCACCTGCATGACAAAGGTTAATGCTTGCTTTTCTAGTTTGCTGCTGGGCTAGTATTAATGTTGTATTTCTTGGGCACATGCAGGCTTGGAATTTAAATTCTCGTGTCTTCTTGAACGACAATTCGCCAACTACATACCCGCAGTTTACGTAGTGCTCCGACCTAAAAGAGAAGGCGTAGCAAGAAGATGGAATTATTTAAGGTCATGTTATTTTATAATTAAAACTACATTTATTTAATTCGTTTTAATTCATTTACTGGTTGCAAGGTATTTTATTAAAATAAAAGCAAATATTTGCAAGTCTTGAATTTGTTCAACGAAGTTCTATAACAGAGACTATTCAATGCATTGTACAAAAATTTAGGTACATCAAAACCACTTACCGACATACAAAAATAATTCCTTAGTTGACACCAATTTAACCTATTTCTTTACCATATATACTGAAGTAAGTCGAACTTCGAGAAATCACAGAGAGAAGGAGACAGAAAGAGACCTTTCCCGGCGTAGTAGGATTTGTGGACTGGCTTAGACAAAGTTAGGTCCTATTTTAGGACCGCGTGGACAACTTGGTGAAACGGACCTTGTTTTCCCATTGTACTGTAAGTGATTTTTCCTAGCTGTGGATCGAAAATGGGCGTGCGTAGTCGCGTAAAATTTAGCGCGTTTCTTACAGGATTCAGTCACGTTACAACGCAGTTCGTTACGTAATTCCTCAGGATTAAGAGAACATTGTAAGTCTTCACTGACCCTTAACTGCAGTTAGCCTATAGCCTATACACAAATTACAAACATAAATATCATAATCACCAACACCTACGATTATTGCTATTATTCTTAACGTCGTTTCTGCTTTTATTACAAAAGTGATTTATGTTATACATTCTTTTCCATTAACCCTTTAAAAGACGAAGCGTATCTGTTTTATATAAGGACTCAGTGCGTACCGCGCTGTAAACACTCTCCACTTCGGTTATAAAAACCAATCTCTTAATGTTTTATAAGGCAAAAGTTGCTGTTTGTTCTGAGATCCGTACAAAACACATAAACGCAATGTGGGCACCACGTAGAATTTTTTAATGTTAAACCTAGTGTTATGTAAAGTTACCGCTAGGCTTTAAGAGGTTAATTTACGATTTATCGCTGCATAAGTTAAGTCTCATAGGAAGTGAAACAACGAGCACAGTAACCCAGGGATGCACAAATCCCAGGCGCCAGGCCGCTCGGCAGAATCAATTTTGTATTTGTATGGTGGCTCCATATATTTGTGGGCCCTCAGTATGCTTCACGGCACCATTATGACATGTAGAATTTTGAGATGGCTCTCGGATATTTGGAAAACTTTGTGCAACTGTGGGTAACCGATTCTTTGATTATTTAATGGAGCAATTTTATGAGTAATTCGTACATTTTTGAATAAGGTACGAGGATTATAATTTCGAAACGGCCATCGTTTGCATGTCGAAATTCATCTGGATGTGAAAAACTCAAAGTGAAACACCAAGCAGTAAAGGCTTCGAACATTCAGACTTGTCTTATTTATGTAATAATAATAATAATAATAATAATAATAATAATAATAATATATTATCTACTTTATTTAGCATTTATGTTATTGTTCTTTATCACATCTATAAAGGGTATTTAAAATTATATACCTGAAACAAACCATATTCCTAGGGTATATATCGTTGCAGCTAGTTTGCAGTTTCAAATTACGGTGCACGTAATGCCGCTTCCCTTGTAGAATGTTTTGTACTTTTACATTAGCACTTTCCGAGGTATGTGTGCAGTTCCCAATATGGCTGTTTTCTGTAGCTAATATTACTATTATTAATATCATTATCATTAATATTATAAGCTAGATGTTGGGTACAGCGACTCGCTACAGGCTGGACAGTCCGTGGGTCGAATCCAGGTGGGGTTGAGATTTTCCGCTCCCGTCCCGACCGGCCGTGGGGCCCACCCAGCCTACTGTACAATGGATGCCGGTACTTTCCCGGGCGTAAAGAGCCCGGGGCGTGTCGTTGACCACGCACGAAACCTAGCGCCGCGGCTAAAGAAAGAGTACAGCTATACCTCTACTCCCCTTTTGGGCTTTCATAGCCTGTTCTACGGTGAACTTGACTTTTCGCCTTAGATGTTCGGTGAAGATTTATACGGAAAGGAAACCGCCGCGTCTTTCGTCAAAACCTTAAGTTCTGGTGGTTTGTGGACCTTTCAGCATTAAACACAAAGGCGGGAAATTCCTTGAAACGTCGCACACCACGCAATCAACGGAGCAGAGTCATATCCCAGAAAATCGGAATCTCCGATTACATATCTGCAGAAACACAGAAAATCGCCACTTACGTTACCTTGTTATGTCTGCCACAGGACATTTGTTTTATTGGTAGTTTGATCCACAGCAAGGCACGCCTCGTCCCGATAGCCAGTCGCGCTGTGAAAGTCACGTGGTTTTTAGATTGCTCTTTTGTCATAAGTTTTAATTTTCACGAAAAGAAAAATATACAATACATCCCGTAACTTCTCTTATTCCCCTACCATAAGAATTCCCATGTATCTTCCTTCATAAATATTAAAGACGAATTGCGAAGAGTAAACGTTAAGACAGCACATTAAAAATACTTAAATTTAATCGTTTTACTTGGTCGTCAAACTTTGCCTCTCACATTAACCCTTTAAAGACGAAACGCATTCTAACATAAAGACTCAGCTCGTACCGCGCAGTAAACACCCTCCATCGCGGTGACAAAAACCATTCAGTTGACGATGTATAAGGCAAAAGTTGCTGTTTGTTCTGAGATCCGTACAAAACACATAAACGCAATGTGAGCACCATGGATAATTGATTAAAGTTAAGCCTGGCAGTATATAAAGTTACCGCTAGGCTTTAAAAAGTTAAGAGAAGAACACACACTTCCAAGAGAGAGACAAATATTTTATTTACTGAAGCTTCTCAGTTCTAAAACTATACAGCATTAATGCAAGATGATGACAAAATCAGTACAGAACACTGGTACAATACTACTCAGAGGAAAAACAACGGAAGTGCTGGAAGAAAGCCCGTCCCACTGCCACTTCCTTCACCACACAACTTTACAGCCTAGCCTGGAGTCGAACCTGGGCCTCTGCGACTACGTGGCCCTGAAGGTGTCTGAGAAAAAACGGGTTGGAGGAAATTAGAGTATTTGGACATAAGTAAGGGAAAGTAGCAAGAGGAGGGTGAAAATTATATAACGAAGAGTTACGATATGTGGGTTCTTCCCTCCCAAAACTGGGCACAAAGGGCCTGCTAAAGGCCTAAATGCATCGGGGCCTGTGAGGGCTCGAAACAACTGGATATCATCCCCCCCCCCTCCCAGTACAATAATTATATGGACGGAACGTATAGCACAAATTGTGTTGATGAGAACTTTGTAAAAATTTTTTTGTCGAGAAGCAATAACCCTGTAAATAATGATTTTAATTTGAATTATATAAAAAAATTCAGTTTCTACTTCACAGAGAACACACCCTTTGTCCATCATAAAGACTGATGGTTAGAAATATAATTTGTGTTGACTGCGGGAATCATAGGAGACGAACTCGCAAATTTGCTGCGTGGAAAATGAAAAAGAATCCTTAATAGTTTAGGTGAGATATATAGTTATCACTGGGCTTTAAACAGTTAGGTAAATAGGCTACTTGCTAGACCGATACATAGATGGGAATGATCACAATAAAATACATTGTAAAAATATCTCGCGATCTGGTCAAAGAGCGAGCTCTTTTAATGGCGATGATGAATTTATTTACTTTCTTTTCACAATACTGTCAGCATTTCGGATTAGACCATAAACGTCAAGCTATGAGAAAATTACTAGACTGTGAACTTGAAAGCATGTGGACAGAATCAGTAGTTGTTTAACTGATACACTATCCTGGCAATGGAACAGAAGTACCGAGGACAAAAAAATACCTGAAACTGCTCGAGGTCCCAGCCAAGATCCGAACAACTGTACAAATACGAGTAAGAAGCGTTATTACTTGAGCCAGACTGCGAGGCAATAACACTTTATGCTTCATAAAAGGCGCTGAATAGCTGCACCAGCTGCGTGACCATAAACTCTTCAAGTATGCTCCATAAAGCTTTGATTCAAGCACTGGACATGTGACAGAAATCTATAAACTAGGTATATACCCATAAAAGAATATTCCTATAACTAGAAACAGCTCAATCATACGACGGAGTTAGAATAATACGCATAAACTAATCCACCGCGTCTCTAGCTATGGCTTGCATAACTAAACTTCAATTGGTACGTTCTTATGTATCATAGCTCTAGAGGTATACAATGATATCACCGACCCTGCAATGGCGACCGGAGCATAGATAACTCTTGACTGCTTCACAGTTAACAGCTACCACCTGGCGTAGCTATCAACTGATCAACTCATGTAGGCTCACAAACCACGTGCATTATACAAGAAAGGTATTTTTAAAACTAAGTGGAAAATACGTGAAGGAATATACTGTGAAGTGAAGAAGATTAATTGGTTCCTTTAGATTTCGCCATCATTCCTCTTCTCCACATGTCCCGCCAATCTCATCCTCTTGATTTGACTACCCGAATGAAATCTGGCGAAGAATACAAATTATGAAAATCCTCATTATTTAGATTTCTACGTCGTCCTCTCAATTCCTCCGTCTCAGACCCGAACGTCATCTTCAGTAAACTATTCTCGAACACCCTCAGACGCCTTACAGTGTTGTTAAGCTATCAAATTGCATCAATAAACACAATCAAGTGAGAATTAATTGATCTCAGTTTTCGCCTACATATATGCATATTTTTAAATTAACCCTTTAAAGACGAAGCGTATGCGTTTTATATAAGGACTCAGTGCGTACCGCGCTGTAAACACTCTCCACTTCGGTTATAAAAACCAATCTCTTAATGTTTTATAAGGCAAAAGTTGCTGTTTGTTCTGAGATCCGTACAAAACACATAAACGCAATGTGGGCAACACGTAGAATTTTTTAATGTTAAACCTGGCGGTATGTAAAGTTACCGCTAGGCTTTAAAAGGCTAATAAGATTTGATGGGCCATAATATATTTTTTCTTTCACTGGCACAAAAATACAACTCAGGTCTAGGGAATCTTTCCCGAGGGTAAAGCGGCCGGGGCGTGGCGTTGGCCAGTCACACCCAGTTAGCGCGAAAGTTAACAATGAGTATAGCTATACATCTACGTCCCTCTGTGTCTCCATAACATGTCACGGTCACCTTTACCTTTAACGGGTAATTTAGTGTGCCACCATATGGACACGTTTAGAAACATTGACTTATTCGAATGTGAAATGGAAGAATGAATTAACTTGTAAAAGTGAAGCTCTTTACCACTCGCAATAAGAGATTCCAGACTTTTCAACATTTCTCTTCGTTAAGAGTGTTTCCGATATTACGGTTAAATTATTTTTATTCCACCTGTACTCATCACCAAATATTATTCGGGTAATCAAATCGAGAAGAATGAGATGGGCAGAGCATGTAGCAGGTATGGGGAAGAAGAGAGGTGCATACAGGATTTTGGTGGGGAAGGCGACCACTTGGGAGACCCAGGCGTAGATGGGAGGATAATATTAAAATGGATCTTCAAGAAGTGATGTGGGTGGGCATGAACTGGACTGAGCTGGCTCAGGATAGGGAGAGGTGGCGGGCTCTTGTGAATGCGGTAATGAACCTTCGGGTTCCATAAAATGCGGGGAATTTCTTGACTAGCTGAGAAACTTTTAGCTTCTCAAGAAGGCCTCTACTCCATGCAGTTAGTTAGTTAGTTAGTTAGTTAGTTAGTTAGTTAGTTTAGTTCTTAGAATATTTAACAACGCTCTACCAAATTAGTGACTTTACAAATTTGAATGAGATGGGAAAACCTTCATAATTATTGAGTACGAAAGAACTGGAAAAAGGAAAACCGACACATTTCAAGACAAACTCTCCTATAATCGTCCACATACACCAACAAATGCACACAGTTTATATAAGATCACATACCATCCACGCACGTGAACTCTCCTCCATATTTCAGCGATAAGTCACCATCTTTACGGAGACGTAACATAAAGCCATATCAAAACAACATATCTAAAATAGATGTAAATTACACGTGCTGGCCTTATATTCCTTAGTATTACGTATCCCTGAGGTTGGCAATTTATCTCTGAAACACGTAGGAGAGTTAATGTGAGTAGATGATTTGTGATTTTATATAAACTGTGTGCATTTGTTGATATGCATGGATGATTATAATCACAAAACAAGAAATGAATAATATTAAATTCATTATAAACATGTTTTCCTCTTTGACTGAAAGGAGTCTGAAATCCACGAGTTCCCAAGTCGTGTCAAGTGCATCCGCTCATCTCCCTCACATAAATCAAACACATTAGTGCGGCTGACAGCTCGTTCCTGCTTTGTAACAACCCAAGGTTATGTATGAGGTTATATCACGAAATAAGTTTACAGCGCCTGTACTTCGGTTTATTTATTTTCATCTCTAATCCGAACAGTTTATATTTTATTTTGCTGATATCCCAGTACCTTTCCGCATAGTTCCCGCCAGCACTGAAGCACCTGCCTTATCGTGGGACGAGTTTCTATATTTCAGGCGATAAAAGTAAATATTCTGTGTCATAAGCTATCCTACCGCAAATGTTTTTATCTCGCAATCATCTTTAATTCCGTAGCCGCCAAAATTTTGCTCCATCGCTGGGAACAGATTAGAAGGTCTCGGCCATAAGCCGCGTAAAATTATTTTCTGAACGTCATCCGTAAGTTTCGCTGGGATTAAAACTTAAAAATGCCATAAAAGGTCAATTAACTGAAATAAGTAACTAACCGACTAAATCACTAACTGCATGAAGCTCAGTCCGTCTTTGAAAGCCAGTAGTTCCTCAGCTAATCAAGAAATTCGCGGCATTTTATAGAACCCAAATGTTCATTATATCTTTCACTACAGCCAGCCATTTGTCCCTATCCTGAATCCATGCCTTCCCAAACTTTCCGTTAAGACGTACTTTAATATCTTACTCCCATCTACGCCTAGGTGTTCCAAGTGGTCTCTTTTCTTAAGGTTTCCCCACCAAAACCCTGTACACACCTCTCCCCTCCCCCAAATATTCCACGCACCACGACCGTATCATTCTCCCTGATAAAATGTCAATGTATTATAAATGCGCAATATGTATTACAAGAAACACGAAAGCAGTATCTAATATAAAGTTTGAAGCTTGCTGTCCTAAACATTTCTCCTTGTGTTTCGCCCCTCTCCCTATAATGGAGGGACAGCAGCAAGCAACTGGTACCAGTCCGTTCCTCCCATCCATTTCATTTTCTCTTTATATAGTGAGTACGTTAGACATAACCCATCATCTGCTGTATTTTTAAAACACACGATGCTTATAGAGTCAATTATACGTGCGTCTTCTCGTCGTTGTTTCTCATTCTACTGGCACAACCTTCTTGTATTTGTTTCTCTTATACCTAAAGGAAATGTCGAGACATATTCCGGACATATTTGTTTGCGAAACCTATATATAAATCCATACAAGAATAAAGTGAAGACAAATACGGAAACATCGTTTAGGCTGTGCAAGATGCTATGTATAGGCCTGCCTTTCTTAGGTGCAACACAACTGCTATGTGGTGGAATAACCATTGCAAAATCTTTCTCTCTTTGCATTCACAGCAGAATTCCTCTGGCAGATAACATATTGTCTTCAAATAAAGAACCCACTAGCTGACTTAATCAGTATCGCCTATGACTTCTATCGAGGGGTGGCCGTTTCAAATATCCTGGTTGAGATTTTCCGGTATTTTCCTCAGTCCCTTCAGGAAAATTCCGAGTTTCCTTAAATTAAACCAAGTCCTCTTGTTTTCGCATGCCTTCCAATTCCTAATCACACATTATAAATCATTCGACATTGCAAATACCCGGAGTTACTGGCAACTGCATTAATTCAACTACAAAAAAATAAAAGTGTAATTCATACATTAATTTAAAAAGCGCATTGCTGTGGTACAAGTAGAGTGACTGTTAAGGGTACAAAAGTAAAGTTATCCCTGTCCATGCCATGAAGGCATATAGGGGGAGTAGAGGTATATCTCCACTCATTCTTAACCTCGGCGCTTAGTGGAGGTGGTCAACGTTACGCCCTGACCGGTTTACCGCGATTAAAAAAACCGGTATACATTTTGTAGGGGGCGGGGCGGGCACCAGAGCCGGTTTGGACGTTTTAGGTAATATAAAAACGTGTTTCCGCTGCTGAGATTCGAACTCCGGACCGTCCAGCTCGTAGCCTAGTCCCTGTACAGATAGAATGGTGGTTCTCAACCTATGTGCCGCGGCACGTATCACCGTGCTTCGAATGAAGAATGATTACATGAAATTAAGTACACTAATTAAAAATCAAATAATTGTTAATATCACACTATTATTCTTAATTGAGTATCTTTTAACAAAACGTGAAAGCATAATAACTCACTTAGATAAGAAGTACGAAAGCAGAAATGAGTAAGAACTGTAGCATCAGTTGCTGTTTGTGCTGCTATTGCAACAATGGCTAGGAAGGTACTTGATCCCACTGCTTGACGGACTCCATGTGTTGACAGTCTCTGTCATGAAGAGCAAACACATATTCTTGTGTACGCAAGGTTCAGTGTCGCTCAATCCTTACACACTCTGTGCTCGAGTGTAATATTAGTGTCAATTTCTGATTTCCGCTCTCAGTTGCGGGCACAGAATGTCATAAAGCAGCGCACCACCCCACAACGTCATAAAACAAATAATCGCCATCTACCTAATATTATTTATTTTACGACGCTGTAGTATGGAACAAGTGAAACTCTATTATCAGGCACAAGCTGAGGCGGCTTCCACACTATGTTGTTCTACACGGAAAGATCACATTTTATAATTAATTTTCTTTCCTACTATTCATGTCATTCTTTCACTGACGCATATCCGTAAGACCACACGTGGTATAAATTCTTAAA
This sequence comes from Coptotermes formosanus, assembly GCA_013340265.1. Lineage (NCBI taxonomy): Eukaryota > Metazoa > Arthropoda > Insecta > Blattodea > Rhinotermitidae > Coptotermes > Coptotermes formosanus. Next base: position 439,263 of record BLKM01000431.1, on the reverse strand, counting down.
TTCCGAACTCGATTAAAAATTTTATGGTTTCAAAGCAGTAATACATTATAAAGCCCATTCATTGGTGATCTGTCATCATGTGGTGATAAACGTGTTTACGAATGCTACATCTGAACACATATTGACGTCTCCTCTTGCCCTTTCCTTTCCTGTGGCGCAACAGCCCAAATCGGGCTTAGGTTGCCCCGTTTTGGAGGTTTATAGATCACACTCGGACGCACTACATTCGATAGGACTCGTCTCGACGAGTGATCAGTCCGACGCAGAGACCTCGACCTGACTACACACAGCACTCACAAGAGACAGACATCAATGCCCCCGGTGGGATTCGGACCCACGATCCCAGCAACTGCTCGGCCGCAGACCCATGCCTTAGACCGCGCGGCCACTGGGATCGGCTGTCCTCTTTTATGCTCCGAGACAGTGTTTGCTCTAGGGCAGTAGAGTTAGGGATATTTTACACGGTCAGTTCAGTTATTTATTATTATTATTATTATTATTATTATTATTATTTTGACGGCAAATGGGTTTGTACCCGGTGGCAGTGGTACTACAATAAGACACAACACACAAAATAACACACATCACACAAGATAACACATCACACTAAAAAAAAAGGACACCAAATTACAAAAACAATAAAGGACACATACTGCACACAATAAATACAATTACAAAACAAACACAATTACAATACAAATACAAGTACAACACAAATACAATTAAAAATACGATACACATACATATACAATGTCCGTTCAGCTTCCATGTCAGTCTAAGTTCAGTTCCGTTTGGAAAGAGCGGTGTATTTACACGATTCATGTCAGTTCTCATTTGTGCTCAGTAAATTCAGAGTGAAACACGGACGAAGAAATGTTTATTTCACATGCCTTGGCTTTAACATTAAAAAAGCTGAGGGAGAGAAAAAAAGAGCCAAATGGATCTTAAAAGGCAACAACTACCTCAGGTGAATTTACCAAGAGAAGTGCACTTTCAGCCTACCTTGGACTGATGATATCATCATTTCCTGAACCACTGCGTTCCGATTCTTTGATTACTTTATATTCTTTGATGTAGGCACAACGTAAATTGTTAATTTTCCTTCAAAACACCTTGTTTTGTCGCATTTGGATCATATTCATTACACATCTCTAATACAATCTTGAGAGCGTTTCCTCTTTTAATTGTATTGTGATACGAGTATTTTTGGCCAGTCGTGTTTTATAGGCATCGAAAACTACGATAAATTTCAATAAAACCAGTAATAAAATCCTGATATTTCGACATTGTTTAACGTGTATTCTACGCGAATCTCTATTCAAACGAGACGTGAATGGACACGTCTATTTACACGATCATTTAACGGACAACTGATGTGATAATTTCAGGCTGACCCATGCAGCCACGTATCAGTTTCAGTTGGAAGCTTTCGTTTTTCTGTTTACATGTACGTTTAACGGATACCTTAACTGAAACGGAAACTGAACGGACAACTGAACTGACCGTGTAAAATGCCCTTTAATAAAATCTAGACATATGCATTTCATTACGGTTAATTACTTTCTCTCTACCTTAGTTGAGTGTCTTGCCATGATTGCATGGTCTGTCCTCAGAATCGGGTTGCGAACAGGGCCTGCAGATAAATCAGTAGCTGCAGAATAATCAGCGAGGAAGAGCCAAAAAAAATAGTGAAGGTGGAGCTAACAAAATCTCAGTATAAAAAACGATGATGTGCCAAATGTCACAGGCGGCTGTAAACTGGGACCCTTTCTCTAGTACAGTCTAAGTACTGGACACAGATCTTCGATTTGGGGTGATTATTTGATAAGGTCTAACCACCGGACACAGGACTATAGATTGGGCTGAGTTTTAGTACACCTAAGAAAGGGACAAATGAGTATAGAGTGGAATATATTATGTAGGGCCCAAGCAATGAGACAAGGACTACAGGTTGGACAGTTCCTTTGGTATAGCCTAAAGAGTGGGGGGAAAAAAAGATATTAACCATTTAAAACCTAGCGGTAACTTTACGTACTACCCGGTTTTACATCCAAAAATTCTACGTGGTGCCTACATTGCGTTTATGTGTTTTGTATGGATCTCAGAACAAACAGCAACTTTTGCCTTATAAAACATTAAGAGATTGGTTTTTATAACCGAGATGCAGCGCGTTTACTGCGCGGTACGCACTGAGTCCTTAAATAAAACAGATACGTTTCTTCTTTAAAGGGTTAATTTAGCAAATGTAATTTTGAAATTTTAGTATTTGAATCTAAAAGGCGGAAAATGAATACACAATAAGAAGTTTCATAATTTTTAAATTTTAGCTAATATTGTAGGGCAATTAAGTCAATAATAATCTCAGACACAGTGTTTGAGAATTTTTTACTAATATTATTCATATTTTCATAAATTTAAATTTTGTTTCACGTACTCCTGGTTAGCTAAATTGGTTATAGGAACAATTTTGTGATTTTTCTATGTATACTGGGTACTGCCACTAACATCTTTGAAACAAATATTATTAAAAACAGAAAGTCAATAATATGAATGGTCAGAATATGTACAGCATGTGGAGACATGAAAGATATTTGAAAGGCGCAATTCATAAAGCAAATCTGAGAGTTTCCTCTTTTGTTCTTTGCACACTGACATTCATATTGACCCTACACTTTCGGAGTACCTTTGATAAACACATTAAAAATATCACATGATTATAGCTTTAACTCAATCCTTCTAGCCAAAGTATTTTTAACGCAGTTAATATAGAGCATTTCATTTAATTATTCAGTAAATTCAAAGTTGTTATTCGGCATTCTATTGTAGAACTTTGCTCTTGGTTGCACAATGTCGGCATTCTATTGTAGAACTTTGCTCTTGGCTGCACAATGTCGGCGTTCTATTGTAGAACTTTGCTCTTGGCTGCACAATGTCGGCATTCTATTGTAGAACTTCTACGTCGTACGTGGATTATACTAACTTACTCTTGGCTGCACAGTGTACGTCCAGTGGGGCATCTGTTTTCTCATCCATCATCCAGCGTTTTTCTGCGTCCACAGCATGTCTCCTAGATTAACGTTGTCTTGTCAGCGTGGTAACCTACGCAGAGAACCGCCCCGCCGTGGGGCCACACGTCTCACATAGCGACACTGTGGCTTATCTTGTCACACAAGGGACATAATCAACCATACGAACTTTAGGCTCCAGCCTTAGAATCAGTCAACGTATCTGGTTCCCCTATTTGACCCCCTTCTCTGCACCATGACCGCACCAGCATGCTAAGACCCAACAACCCACCATGGCATGAACACCGACCAGGCTGCACGGGGATTATTCCCTTTAACTAAAGGTGACAAAATTTGACATACGTATTTGTCCGGGAATGGAACGTTACATAATGTTTAGAACTGTTAGGTATTTGTTAATTAATTTGCATTTTATTTATTCATAACAATTTTAACTACCAGTGTTGTCTTTTAACTTCACATACGCACATTTTAGTCAGAATTTGCTGTACTTATATGCTTTTTTATACCTTCCTGATGATGACTTTGTAGAGGTCGAAATATGTAAAAGGGGCGCGTGTCAAATTATTATTATCACTATTATTGTTGTTATTCCTCATCGCCTTTATGCAGGGTATTTACAATTATATACCTGAAACAAACCACGTGTCTAGGGTATATAGTGCTGCAGCTATTCTGTATTTACAGTGTGTGGTACATGTAATGTTATTTTCCATGTTAAATGTTTTGTACTTTTACACTAGCACTTTCCGCAGTATGTGTGCAGTGCCCAATATGGCTGTTTTCTGCAGTTCCTTGATTTCGTACTTTCTCGGTATGTTGCTCAGGTATTTTCTGAATGATTTTGAGATGGTTCCAGTTGCCTCCGTTATTACTGGTATCAGTTTTGTTTTTACATTTTACTTGCGCTGTATTTCTATTTAAGTCATTATTATTATTGTTGTTGTTGTTGTTGTTGTTGTTGTTGTTGTTGTTGAAGATGATTTGCAGTTTGTTGGAATGAATATTGCACAATGCCCAGACAACTCCTATTACAACTCACCGCAATTTATACAGCAAACTTTATGGACCTGAGATAGATATTAGGAAGAATAAGTCTCACATACGAGTAGTACTAGGATACACCTCTTTGTTCTTAGCCATGAAATGGTTAATGATCTTCGGATACTTCTTGCGAACAGGGAAACCTGTAGCGCCCAATGGTCCCTTAACCTTTTAAAGCCTAGCGGTAACTTTACATACGACCAGGTTTAACATTAAAAAATTCTGCGTGGTGCCCACATTGCGTTTATGTGTTTTGTACGGATCTCAGAACAAACAGCAACTTTTGCCTTATAAAACATTAAGAGATTGGTTTTTATAACCGAAGTGGAGAGTGTTTACAGCGCGGTAAGCACTGAGTCCTTATATAAAACAGATACGCTTCTTCTTTAAAGGGTTAATGCGGGGCTTGAATTCTAAACCCTTCCAAACTCCTGACGCAACCACTCACTTCTAACAGGCCTACATCCTACAACTGCACACAGACAGACATCAGTTTCCTTGGCAGTCTTTAACATGCGACCGCCACGTCAGTCCCGGATTCTCTGTCAGGTAAAGTCTTGGAAAGCACATATTCTCCGCTCTGGATCCGTGACATCTCATGTCTGATTTACCTCTTCTACTTCTTGCCGTGGCCTCGGCGAGTGGTCCAGCATCCTCGAGTCCGATACAGCCGTTCACGAGTGCAGCTGGCAATGAACCCAGAACTGTGGTAGGACATCAAAAACTCATCTGCCACGTGTTCGTCGCAGCAGCTAGGCCGACAAACCCATATTCGCTGCTAGGTACTCTGCGACGATGAGCTGCTTATCGCTGCGTGGTATTGCCCAGCCTCGGCCAGAGGGAGAGAAGATGAAACACAGCATGGATATCGTGAAGATTCATAGTGACAGTCATAAATTAAGTAACTTAATTCTTTTGGTAGCTTGTGGGTTCTCATGGGACAGTAGTTCCGGACACGTTGACTTGTAATTCTTCGGCGATGGCCACCCTTTCTGCTTATGCTGTAGGCAGGGACTTCGCTCCTCCCGAGTGCTCGGCCCAGAAGGATCGATGAAGAGGACCCGTGCGCAATAGCAGGGTGATTTTGGCGCTTAGAGCCTCAGTAGCCGCCAATAGTTTGGCTCACAGGCTGACGATATGTCCTGAATTGGGCCACTGGGATTGTTTGCATAAGCTGCCTCAGGACACGGACTGTGTCAAGATCATGTAATCTCCCTGTGAAATTTTTCTTTACTGTCGTTACCATGGTTACCAAGGTTGCCCCAGTTACCTCTGTCAAGTTAAAATAAACCGCTACGTCAATTTCACCTTACACTTTCGTTCGCCCAAAGCGTTTTTATGTTCAACTACATGCAATTAAAAGTATGAGGGTAGGATGGCTTGCAGTAGCATAAATTTAATTTCAAATATAATCAAAATTCGCCAAGCAGTTTTCGACCTGAAACTAGAAAATGAAGAGATGGACGGGTGGACGGATAGATGCACATGACCTTTCCTACATGCGTCTCTAGTTTACCTATTTTGCAAATAACACATAGAAGGGCATATAAATGTTAAAAATTTTCACCAGAAGAGAACCATTAAATTGTGATAATAATGACATCAAAACTGACATGACATGAATAGGGTGCAGACTGAATTAACCTTTTAAAGCCTAGCGGTAATTTTACATACGACCAGGTTTAATATTAAAAAATTCTACGTGGTGCCCATATTGCGTTTATGTGTTTTGTACGGATTTCAGAACAAACAGAAACTTTGCCTTATAAAACATTAAGAGATTGGTTTTTATAACCGAAGTGGAGAGCGTTTACAGCGGGGTACGGACTGAGTCCTTATATAAAACAGATACGCTTCGTCTTTAAAGGGTTAAAGTGGTTGAGAGTAGGACCTAATGGGAAGTTGCAGTAAACACAGTAACGAATTTTCAGACTAGTTAACAGTTAAGGAAACATAGGAGTTGATTTGGCTATCGTACGTCGAAATAAGTCTAGAAAGCTTTGGTCTAGCACGAGAAGCATTGGATGGTTTCCTCCAAATAACTGGCACGCAAGCCAAGTGGAAAAGTTTCTTATGATAGTTCGATTTCCTGTTACTGATACACTTAAATAAAAAGTGTTGTAGTATATAACAAATCCACACATGTTATCAGAACTTTTATGTACTTCCACAGAATGCTACAATCGTTCTTCAGGCATCGCGGGAAATACGTAGTTCATACAATTGTCATGTTGTTATTTCAAATTCTGAGAAACATAATCGAAATAAATTCTTACGCCTTTTGAAAATGTATCATTCTCAATAGTTTTGAACAATACGTCTGCTCGATTTGTCGCTTTCCTCTCACGTGATTTCATTATTTCATCCTCCTTATCTTTCTTTCATTTGTTCTTTTCTTTCTTTCCTACTTTCTTCCTTTCTCGGAAACATGGATTTAATTCGAAAGGTTCCGTGTGTGTGTGTGTGTGTGTGTGTGTGTGTGTGTGTGTGTGTGTGCGCGCGTGTGTGGGCGCGCGCATGAGGTCGCGTGTCGTAGTGTTGTATTCTGGGTTGTAACATCCAACAGAGGGGACTTTCAAGCATCTTTCAACACCGATTATAAATTGTTTAATACCACTTGAACTAATGTATACATATTAGAAGGAAAGTTATTTCGCCCTCAAACATTGTCAGTGGAGAGTGTTTGGACGAGAGAGGCTCCAGACATAACATTTGCTATTTGAACTACAGATAGTCGTGCAGAATTTACTTGAAACTAGAGACAACATTGTAACTTCGAATGTGAAGCGACTTTTGCACCACACTGTCTAGCACATACTCTAAACATCATGCTAAACGCTTTTGTGCCTTATGGCATTCGTGACAACGTCTGTCTGATTCGTATCTATTTCCAGATGGTTTTGTCAGTGCTAAATTTTTTCCACTGACTATATCGTTTCGTTTCCTAGTCCTTCCCTCTTCTACCTACCTGTTTACAGTAGGTGTCGAGGTTATTTATTTTCACTTGATCACACTCACACACACACCACAGTCGGTAGGACTCCTCTGGACGAGGGATCGGCCTGTCGCAGAGACCTCTACCTGACAACACAAACACTCACAAGAGACAAACATCCATGCCCGCGGTGGGATTCGAAGCCACGATCACAGGAAGCGCTCGACCGCAGACCTACGCCTTAGACCGAGCGACTACTTCCACTGACCATATGAAGATTATTTTATTCGCCTTTAGGATCTTCTTCCGCACGCCATGAAAATATATAAGGTTCAAGTGTAGCTCCGCTCCTCTTGAACCTCAGTGCTAGGGTGATGTGATGGCAAATTTACCCTTCAACCGTTTTACCCACTGAGCCTATTAAGCAGGAGACTGGGTGGGCCTAAAACTGGTTTGCGCACTCCTTGCAGAAGAAAAAAATATCATACTTGTGTCGAAAACGAACCCAAAGTCTTTCAGTCCGTAGATTATTCACTATACAGACTAAGCTATCCTGCCTCCTCAAGTTCTGCTTTATGCTTGTTTCATTTAATAATGTCTATATAACCACACAGTCGCCAATCCCAGTGGCCGCGCGGTCTAAGGCGTAGGTCTGAGGCCGAGCGCTTGCTGGGATCGTGGGTTCGAGTCCCACCGGAGGGATGGATGTTTGTTTCTTGCACAGTGTTTGTGTTGTCAGGTAGAGGTCTCTGCGACGGGCCGATCCCTCGTCCAGAGGAGTCCTACCGACTGTGGTGTGTGTCTGAGTGTGATCAAGTGCAAATAAAAACCCTCGACACCTGCTGTGAACAAGCAGGTACAAGAGGGAAGGACTACGAACCAATAACCATACAGGTTATAAAAGGATCGAATGATACCTAAGGAATTTGAATGAAGCCGTTGTGCCTCCCAGAATTTTACTACAGGCGCTAAGGAAAATCACGACAAGCAGTGACTGATATAACTTCTCACCACACCCAGTACGAAGCAGGGGTGATAGTGATTAAAAAGCGACTTTCTAACCCTTAGCTTGCTGGTTATTTAAAGGTGTTGTATCAAGTGTAGTGATTAATTAGCTTCAAATATGATGAGGGGCGGCCATTTACGTTGAATTAGAAAGAATGGTAGACACAGTGTTCGTGGCGTATTTGAAGGCTATCCCTATTCGACCGCAGACACTGAGTAATATCACGAAGAATTTAAGTCCGTATAGTGACTGCTCCGATTCAAATTAGAATAGCGGTCATGCAGAATGGTACCGAGACAGGCTGGCGCTATATCAGCAAGTTCGTAGTCTTACGGCATGAAAGTGACCCGCTTTTCTCTCAGTGCGCATTTTATCAACATCAACTGGGGCCATGAATCAGAGGCATCTCTCAGGAACAAGTGTTTGTAAAATTCGGCTTTTAACGATTTGATGAAGAGGCTTCTCCGAAATTTTTAACTCCTAAGTCAAGGGTACACAAATTGTCCAAAAATCTAATAGCCACATAAAAATTCTAGGCACTAGAAGCATGACAGAAAGCAAGTTACACACTGAGGACTCAAAAATATTAGGCAGCACTGTACAATTTCTATCGCCATGGAGACCTAGCGCCCGGAATTTGTGCACCGCTGGACTAAGTTGTTCGCAGCATTTAATTTAAAAAATTACATGTATATGTAGTGTGTGTGTGTGTGTGTGTGTGTGTGTGTGTGTGTGTGTGTGTGTGTGTGTGAGTGTGTGTAGGTATATTTACGACGCATTGTAATCAAGTGATTTAGCGCAGGCTACTCCCCGGGATTCAATTCAACAATAAATCGAGCACATTCGTACCCAAACAGAGGGGAGATTTGTTAAATAATTACACTACGGAAAATCTGCCAAATTACATTCTCTTGTATTCATGACAACATGACAAAGGCTACGGTTGAGTAAGAATCAAAACACGTAAATATCTATGGACACACATATTTTTCAAACACGTGTTACCAACATCAATAAAAGAAATTTTCCTTTCCTATACATTTTAGACAAAAACTGTCCTTAGTCTAATAGATAGGAATTAATTTTTATTATGTAGCTAACCTGCAATAATTAGATTTTTTAATTGCGAAGGATACAGCTTTTATTCCGTTGACTACTTTGTCCCCACAGGATAGGTTCAGCTGCGAGGCTTCCTAAAATGCTTCATAACATTTTAAGTTTTACAGTGGGGAGTTCTTAGCACGTCGCCCAACCTCCACGCTGGAAGACCTTAGTGTCTCACACTGACGTAAGAAATCAAGCTGAGGTTGACCGAGAACAAAGTGTTGCGGAATATATTTGAGCTTGAAAGAGAATATGTAAGAGGGGACTGGAGACAATTACACAGTGAGAAGCTTCATTAACTCCATACGCTCCTCACCAAATATCACACGTGTGACTAAATCAAGCAGAATGAGATCGGCAGGGAATGTGGCACGGATGTGGAATGGGAGAGATGCATGCAGGGTTTTGGTGGGGAAATCTGAAGAGAAGAGGCTACTTGGACGAACAAAGCGTAAAGCGGAGGATTATGTTAAAAAATGGATCCTAAACACATCTATTCGAAGGGTGTGGACAGGATTGTTCTCCCTTTTTAAATGAATAAGTGGCGAGCTGTTAGAAACGCGGTAATAAAATTTCAAATTCCATAAAATACGGAAAATTTCTCAACTAGTTGAGGGACGGTCAGATGTTTAGCAGAGCTCTGCTTCATGGAGTTAGCATCAATCTTTTCCTACAAATCTCTTATCACCATACAATTCATATCGTATTATTTTCATATCTACAAACCATCCAATAAAACAGAGGAACATGAAACCACAGTCTTAATTAAAGCACTTCAGATATCAATTAACCAGGATTTATCATTAGGAAAATAAAGTGAGTGTGGGGGAAGAGAAGTAACGGTTATTTCACAAATATGTATCTGATTTACACTAAAATAATACTTTCTCTAAATTTCTATATTTTCTTAAACTAATTAATTTGTATTTCAACTTTTTTTCCTGATGGGAAGACACAAAATCAAATTCATGACATTTGAATAAACGGGACATATACCGTTCAAATATAGCCTACTTCACGTCAGATATTTTACAGGATCTGACTGTAATACTACTAATATAACAATACCCCTCTTTCTTGCTTAAGGGTACTCACGGCGCATACAAAGAGTTAAATTCCTTCCTGAGTTGAATTAATAGCACTAACCAAATAACTAAATACATTAACCTATTAAAGCCTAGCGGTAACTTTACATACCACCAGGTTTAACATTAAAAAATTCTACGTGGTGTCCACATTGCTTTTATGTGTTTTGTACTGATCTCAGAACAAACAGCAACTTTTGCCTTATAAAACATTAAGAGATTGGTTTTTATAACCTAGGTGGAGAGTGTTTACAGCGCGGTACGCGCTGAGTCCTTATATAAAACAGACACGCTTCGTCTTTAAAGGGTTAAAAAAAGTCCTTCTTTAAAACCTAACAGTTCCTCAGCTAGTCAAGAAATTCTCCGCATTTTATAGAAATCGAAGTTCCATCTCCGCGTTCACAACAGCCTGCTACTTTTCCCTCTCCAGAGCCAGAACAATCCACTCCCTCCCCCCATCCTATTTCTTGAAGATCCATTTTGATACCATCCTCCTATCAACGCTTCTGTCTGCAAAGCGGTCTCTTTTCTGACATTACCCTACCAAAACCCTATATTCACCTCGCTTTCTCCTCACACGTGCTACAGGCCTAGCCCATCTCATTATTCTTTATTTGACCACCTGAATACAGTTTGGTGATGAGTACAGAGCATAAAGCTGTTCGTTATGCCATCTTCACTCTCCTGTTATCTCGTCCCCTCTTAGACCCACATATCGTATAGAGGCATAGAAACACAGGTCCATGCATTCTTAATAGTTTCGGCACCAGACTGACTTCAGTGACCAGCTTGACGCCCCGGTCGCTTTATCCCCGAAGGAAATAATTCCTCTGTTCGTTACATAGGATGGTTGTTAGGCCCCAGCGCCGGTCTGAATGTTGTGCAGAAAATGAAACTCATTGCTTCTGCCGGGAATCGAACTCCGATTTCTCCGTCTTGCAATCCGTAGTCTGCTCACTACATTTATAAAAATCAAGTGGTGACGGATGAAATTCCCTTCCGCTTGGCAGCCTTCTATCGAATTTAGAAGCATGCATTATTCTGCAAGTAATGTCATTCCAGTCTTCACCCTACCGACAAATGCGTCAGCTGTAGGCTATATACAGCAAGAAGGTCAGAGCTATCATGCATAGCTTCTTGAGAAATATTGCTTCAATATCCCCACATTTTTGTTTCGGAATTAAGCCATTTATATTCAAAACTGCTATTTTATGCTTGGTTCATATGTTTATAGGAGGCAGGATCGCTTAGATAGCATACTGGCTAGGCTACGGCCTGGATGGTCCCGGGTTCGAATCCCCCGAAGCAAGCAATTCATCTTCAGATCTTCCAGACCGGATCTAGGGTACACCCTGCCTCCTGTCCAATGGGTACCGGGTTTCTTTCCCGGGTTTAAATTGCTGGGAAGTGAAGTTGGCCACTCATCTCCATCTAGTGTCGAGGTTACGAATAAGTGAAGCTATACTTCTAACTAACTAAATAACTAACTAACTCCATGGAGCAGAGTCCTTCCTGAGAAGCTAACAGGCCCTCAGCTAGTAAAAAAAAACTCCCCGAATTTTATAAAAGCCGAAATTTCATTGCCGCATTCACAAGCGCCCGCCACCTGTACGTATCCTGAGCCACACCAATCCAGCCCATTCCTACCCATCCCACTTCCTGAATATCCCTTTTAACGCAAAATTAAGACAACAACAAATGCACTATATATACGATAATAGAAACACTGTCACATCACGGTTACACTTTTTTACCCCAACATGTTTCGATGTCCATATGACATCATTATCAGGGGTATTATACCAAGGGCTTTACAGAAATATTATCCTCCCCTTTACGCCTAAGTGTGCCAAGTAGTCTGGTTCCCTCAGATGTTCCCACCAAAATTCTGTATGCATCTCTCTTGTCTCCCATAAGTGCCAGGAGCTATACTTCTATTTCCACTACACGCCTTCATGGAGTGGTGAGGGACAACTTTACAGTTACCATATATTTATGTACGTACCGAGGTGGGTACTTAAAATGCATAGATATCATATGCGTACTTAACTGAGAGGGGCGGGCTTGTTCTTTTGTATTTGCTTTTGCTTATGTGGTGATGGGTTTATGGACTTTATCCATCGTTCGAAGAGTAAAATTTTAAAAAAATTAAAATCACAACGTTTCGGAAGCTGACTCTGCTTCCGTCCTCAGGTGAATGGAGAGGGAGAAGAGAAGAACACCTAATCTGTTGGGCCCCTTAGACATGGTAGGTGTTCTTTTCTTCTCCCCCTCCATTCACCTGAGGACGGAAGCAGAGCCAGCTTCCCAAACGTTGTGATTTTAATTTTTTTAATATTTTACTCTTCGAAAGATGGATAAAGTCCATAAACCCATCACCACACAATATTATACACCATTGTCAAAACCTTTTAGAATTCGCATTAACTTACATATTGGACTCCTTTCTTAAGCTCTTCTGCCCCTGCCTTCCTTGCATGTTATAAACCCATGCTTCATGTCGCCTGTACCACGCCGTGTTTTGTTACGGTTCAGCATAATTCTCATATTCTTCTTGGAATTTATAATGTAATTGACTATTCTTACGTCATAGTTTTGTCTTTCTTGGAGGACCATCGAAACGTCAATTTTGTTTCATACTTTCGTCGTATCATTTTGTCACATTTTCTTGTACTTTTAAAGTTTATTAATCCCCTGTCATTTCTTCTTGTAACATCTTTTCAAACTTTATGTCACCTCTCCGCTTTTCTCTATCAGAATCTCAAAATTTCAATTATTCCGATTTAATAGTGACTTCTTTCCTTGTTTAGCGAACGTAACCATTTCACACTCACCTCTTCTTTCGATAGTTTGAGTGATTACATTGTTACCGACGGCGTCACAGGCGAAGTCGTCTGTGCGGTAGCTAGTGTGTTTCTTCCTGTCCTCTTCAGCTATTATCGAAATTTATTGCGTCATTGAATGTTAAAATACGAGTCCTACTTACTGCTTGCGTAGACTATATTTTACAGCGCCACTGAAAACGTAATCGGTAGTTTTAATGTTGAATATCCAATTTATCCTGAGACATACAATCAATTCGCCCGTTCAGAGACGTTCAGCAACTCATAGAGTTCACGTTACTTCCGCCTAAGTTAGCGCAACAGACGCCCTCAGTGCCATACAGTCATGTGCCTAATGTAATCATTAAATCGGCGTATGTCCAAGAGGAAACCTAATTCAGCATATGATTTGCCAGGAGCACGTCGATTGCAAAATGTCAAATAATTTTCGACGCACACTGATTGAAAACCTTCAGGGGACAGATCAAACCGTCAGTGGAGCAGAATATTTGATTTAACGGTGTAGCTGCACGTTGCAAATGTCGCATGTCAGCTGCTTACTCGATGTTTTTTTGGGTCGTGGTTTCGGCTATACCAACCTCCAAGGAAAATACATTTCGCGAATTCCGTACACACAACACATTAATGTGTACATTGTCATGTTCTGAAGTACCTGGTCTGATGGGTTATTTAACCCTTTAAAGACGAAGCGTATCTGTTTTATATAAGGACTCAGCGCGTACCGCGCAGTAAACACTCTCCACTTCGGTTATAAAAACCAATCTGTTAATGTTTTATAAGGCAAAAGTTGCTGTTTGTTCTGAGATCCGTACAAAACACATAAACGCAATGTGGGCACCACGTAGAATTTTTTAATGTTAAACCTGGTGGTATGTAAAGTTACCGCTAGGCTTTAAAAGGTTAATTAAAACTAATGCGGAAAAAAACTGTCGATGAATAATGTCAGGTCCTATCACTACTACAATTCGGTCCAGAATCTTTGGTCCTTCCATTCACCTTCCAAAAATACACAGATTAACCCTTTAAAGACGAATCGTATCTGTTTTATATAAGGACTCAGTGCGTACCGCGCTGTAAACACTCTCCACTTCTTATCAAAACCAATCTCGTAATGTTTCATAAGGCAAAAGTTGCTGTTTGTTCTGAGATCCGTACAAAACACATAAACGCAATGTAGGCACCACGTAGAATTTTTTAATGTTAAACCTGGTAGTACGTAAAGTTACCGCTAGGCTTTAAAAGGTTAAAGTTTCTCTCCATGGCACAACAGCCCCAAGTGGGTCAGGGTCTCCTCATTATCGAGGCTTCACGATCACACTCAGACACACCACTCTCGACTCCTCTTGATGAGTGATCAGCCCGACGCACGACCTCTACCTAACAACACACAACACTCACAAGAGACAGACATCCATCCCCCCGCCAGGATTCGAACACGCAATCCCAGCAAGCGAACGGCTGCAGACTTACGCCTTAGACCGCGCGGCCACTGGTATCAGCAGACCGGATTAAAATGTAAGCAATTATAACTTTTCTAGTTGTTTTTTACGGATGTGAAACTTTGTCATATTGAAGGAGGAACATGGTACAAAAGAGTGAAAGAACAGGGTGATGGGAAAACTATTTGGATCTGAAAGGGACGTGATAACAGGGGAATGGAGACGTCTGCATAATGTAGAGCTACATGATTTTTACTCCACACCAAGTGATTTCCGAATGATAAAATAAATAAGAATGAGGTAGGCAGTGCATGTGGCATGCGTGAGGGAGAGGAGAGGTGCTACGGAGTTTTGGTGGGGGAATCTGAAGATAGACGACCACTTGGAAAAGAGAGGCGTAGATGGGAGAATATTATTAAGATGTTTCTTAAATAAACCGGTTGGGAGGACGTAGACCGGATTGATCTTGTTTAGGACAGGGACAGACGGCGGGCTCATGTGAACACAGTAATAAAACTCGAGAAATTTCCTGACTAGCTGAGGAAAATCAGGTTTTCAAGAAAGACCTTAATCCACAGATTTGATTATCCCAGCATCAACCACTATTTACTGAGTAAAACTACGTAAAACCTCCGTCAGGCTGGTCTATTGTTGAAATGGGATTTGTTCCCCGATCCTCGGGTCTGAGAAAAAAACAGAAAACAGCAACTCGACGACGATATTCTTTTTGAAGATAGGGATCAGGAAGGGAGGTGTTTCGGATTGTTTCGGTACACCAAAGTGGCATTTAGTTGAAGAAACTGAGTGTAAATACGAAAACCTTCAGTGGCAATAAAAGAATTTCTGGGTTGGTATCGAACCCGAAATCTCCTGACTACAAAGCAGACAGGCCGTCTACTAAACCATGACGGTTTGTGAAAGTTACAAGCAATTGATAAGTTGAAAAATCAAAGGAGAATTTAATAAAATCTTCTCGGGCAGACAGCAGCGTCAAAGCATGAAATTCTGTACAGTACAACTCCAAGTCATCAGTATCACCCTGAAGATGGCGACAGAGTCACTCCCTGAAATGTCGGAAGAACCTCACACTTTGATGCGGCTGTCTGCCGAGAAGATTTTCTTGAATTCTGTAGCCGCAAAAGCTTCAAGACAAAATACGAATTTGTCTCTGTCTAGGCCATGAAATCATATGCGGAAACGGAGGTGTACCTCCACTTATTCTTAACATCGGTACTACATTTTCGTGAGTGGTCAATTTCACGCCCTGGCCGCTTTATCTGTGGCGGAGAGAGACGCTGGCCCTCACCGAATAGGAGATTGAATGTGCACCAGAGGCCTTGAGGGTGCATTGAGGAGAAATAAATCTCTTCTGGCCTATACTGGGAATCCGAGTTCAGCCCGTACAAACTACGCTATATCAGCTCAGAAAGCATAGTACGGGAGTCCCCTGAGCACACACGAGAAGTTTAGAATAGCCATGCAGCATTAACCAACAAGTTCCCGAAGGCTGTACCCCTGCAGAGGCCGAAAGTGACAAATCACAGCTCACTGAACGCAATAATGTCAAAGGGTGGTGCTCCTGGGATAACTACTCTCCCGGTGTTCTATTTCAGTGACCGGCTCCACTGATAAATGTCGCTATAGACCAACGTAATTAATCAGCGGGCACAAGAACAATATGCAGAAGTTCCTGTAGTGGAATCGCCCACTTAACCTTTTAAAGCCTAGCGGTAACTTTACGTACCACCAGGTTTAACATTAAAAAATTCTACGTGGTGCCCACATTGCGTTTATGTGTTTTGTACGGATCTCAGAACAAACAGCAACTTTTGCCTTATAAAACATTAAGAGATTGGTTTTTATAACCCAGGTGGAAAGTGTTTACTGCGCGGTACGCGCTGAGTCCTTATATAAAACAGATAGCCTTCGTCTGTAAAGGGTTAAACGTGTATCATCACAATCCGTATATATTTAGTACTGTTTCTACTGTTATTCCCCCAGAGAAATGAATTAAGAAGTGACCACGTTACCGGGTTAAAAGTTTGAAACAGGTGAACGATTTTGACGAAATTTGGTACGATTATCCAATTTGTCACAACGCCATGATTTTCAGTTTCCTACAGTATGTGAGGCGGTGAGATTCTATTGCCAATGAATTTGTGGTCCCGAAATGATATATAATAAGAGATGTTTAAAAAATACGTACATTTTTAAGGCAGTATCTTTGTAGAATATATTTCAACAACATGGCGAGCGTGAGAAAATGTTCTCCCGTTTTCGATCTGATGGCAAGAAATAATTAGCCACTGGAAATGGCCATGTGAAATCTGTTATGTACGAAATTTCTACCTTATTGCCTACGATACGCCGATCCCAGTGGCCGCGCGGTATAAGGCGTAGGTCTGCGGCCGAGCGCTTGCTGGGATCGTGGGTTCGAATCCCACTGGGGGCATGGATGTTTGTCGCTTGTGAGTGTTTGTGTTGTCGGGTAGAGGTCTCTGCGACGGGCCGATCCAGAGGATTCCTACCGACTGTGGTGTGTGTGTGAGTGTGATCAAGTGAAAATAAATAACTTCGACACCTACTGTGAGTAGGTAGACGAGGTAAGGACTACGAAACGAAATTACCTATGACAGAAGAGGCTAATAATATGATGGCCATTACGACAGGCCCAAAGCATAATACTCCAAAAACAACTTCCTGGCTCTGAGGTAAACAGGGACGAGGAACGCACGTGGAAATATTCGCACTGAGTACAATTAGGTCTTGTATATTTGTATACCGTTTGTTCGTTTTTCATTCCATTCATTTCCATAGGTCACATAGCGTCGAATGATACGGTTTTTGTGAGTTTTAAATCATAATTGATTTAGAAAGGGAAAACCTACATATAGTTCAAGGCATTATGGAAGAATTCGATACGAGGGATTGGGGCATGGGTACACATATTCTTGGCGCCATGTTGCCCGGGCGACAGAATTTTTTATGATAGAACATAATATGTGTGGACCCTCAGCATGCAATTTATTGCGCATCGCATTTATAAAACCCAGGAATTTTAAGTAGCTACTACATTTTTGGAAACATTTTTGGAACCCTGGACTGAGAGAAATAACAATAAATTTCAGTGGCTATAGCGTCTCTACAGTACGATATTCAAATAAATACGGAATTGCTTTTTAAAATTAACCCTTTAAAGACGAAGCCTATCTGTTTTATATAAGGACTCAGTGCGTACCGCGCTGTAAACACTCTCCACTTCGGTTATAAAAACCAGTCTCTTAATGTTTTATAAGGCAAAAGTTGCTGTTTGTTCTGAGATCCGTACAAAACACATAAACGCAATGTGGGCACCACGTAGAATTTTTTAGTGTTAAACCTGGTGGTATGTAAAGTTACCGCTAGGCTTTAAAAGGTTAAAGAATGCAAATACGGCAGACAGCGGCTCTGAGACACACAGAGGCTCATATGTGATAGAATCGGCGATAACAGCGAAAGTAAAACGGTCGTATCGAAAAGCTGACCACTAGCCTTTATTTAGTGTATAAGTTAAGAATAAGTGGAACTCTACCTCTACTCACCCACAGGTATTGACAGGGTGGCACTTAAGTAAAACACAGTGAATCTGTTATTTTAATGAAGAGCAGTCAAACTTGGAAAGGTGAATCTAAGAAAGAATTGAAATCCGTAGGCTATTATTTCTAACTTTTCTCAGTAAAATCAAACAAATCCGTTTTTAATGAGTTGTGTCTACATCACTGCATTAAACTCGCCCCGACAAACTGTCTTGCCGCAAATGTGGGGATTTACAGAGAGAGAGAGAGAGAGACAGGCATACGTACTGCGTTGCACAAATCGATACAACGTAACCGGCTTCCTAATTGTAGTGTGTGACAGAGATGATAATTCTATTTTCCTCCCCTGCTTTTAACACGGATGGACTAAATATGTGTAAATATTAGGCATATATGGAACTACATACTTTACGGACTTGGTCTAGCGTCCCGTGTTAAAAATAACATTACTTTTCGGGGACAGAGTTCGTCCCCTTCCTGAGGCTAAATAAGGTTAATACCTACTCAACTGACCCCGCTATGCAAAACTATACTCAGCCTCTGTGTGATGAGAATAGCCTCATTTATGGGACCCAGTTGAGTGGGCCTTAATCTGTTAAACCCTAGCGGCAACTTCGCGAACTACCCGGTTTAACATTAAAAAATTACGTGGTGCCCACATTGCGTTTATGTGTTTTGTACGGATCTCAGAACAAACACCAATTTTGCCCTATAAAACGTTAAGAGATTGGTTTTTATAACCGAAGTGGAGAGTGTTTACTGCGCGGTGCGGACTGACTCCTTAAATAAAACAGATACGTTCCGTCTTTAAATGGTTAACTTTATTTTTAACCTTAGAACGTGGGACCGAAGGTTTGGGTTTTTATTTTTAGACCCTTCAATGACGCTGGAGTTTAAATTCCAAATACTGCCTAAGTCGAAGAAGAAGTTTATAATTTATACGACCCCTATATGCATCCACGACCGCACGGTGCACCAAGGCCGAAAGCATGCAAAGAATTAGAGGTCCGTACATTGCACCAGCTTTGAAGAGTTAACACAGAAAATTGGATAAATCCTTAAAGTTAATTTTCCTGAAAGTGACCTACCATCTTAAGAATGTACAGAGATGTAACCTATAGTCTGCATTGTTATTATAATCCAGGGGTGCACCCACAATTTTTCATTGTGGGGAGGGGGGGCGACATTGTTGAGGCAACATATAATTTATGTTTGATTTTAAAAATTATGTTATAAAAATCATGACGTAAGTGTAACTGTAACATAACATTGCCTGAAACTACATTTAAATACATACGAATATAATTACATGTTCCGTGACTCAATCAAAGTGTCCTGTCTTCTTTTTTTTAAATTTATTAATTTATATTTCAAAATTCTAATGTACTAGTCATCAGCCGATTTCAGTGGCTGATTTCGGCTGAAGGGGAAATCACGTAAACTGTTTGATATCATATCTACAAAATCTCTTTTTTAATTTCGATTTTGGGTGATTCGGGGGGGGGGACTGCAGCCTGGCAGCCCACCCCCCTTGGGTGCGTCCCTGTTATAATCTCATTATAGTCCTTTGTTTTATGCAAATTCCTGTTCCATAATTACTGCTTAGTCACGTATATCTTTGTTTAGAAGAAACTCATACGCGGTACCTCCAGGCTTACCGCTGAGACAATCTGTTCATTTCGCCACTCAGTTTTTGTAATCAAGTAACAAACCTCATAGTGCTGTAATTAATTTACTTAACAGAAGACGACGTAGTTCTCTGCACTCATGAGAGGATTCCCTTAAAAATATCTGCTTTCCTTTGATTGTGTGTTTGTCGCGGTTGCAAATTATTTCTCTTCCCAAAGCCTAGAGCTGCTTGTTACTGATCCATACCGAGTTATTTCACATCAGTAACTGTAAACAAGCAGCTGCTTCCCGTTTCTGCCCGCCCTAGCCTGTCTAATGCAGAGCAATCAGCGGATTGTTACTGATTCTTGTAAAGCACTGAACTTGAATAAGCCACGTGAACACAGCACTCAGGTTGCGGGTAGAAGGGACTTTCGCCGGACGTTATGGGTAACTGTGAATGTAATGAACAAGTAATTGTGGTTGGCCGACAAGCGGTGCTCTCCCAACTTAGAGGTGGAATGGTGTGTAACAATCCCTGCAAAACCTATCAAGTTACGGAATCTTACAATTGATGCCAAAATTGTAAAAATTCTCTAGAACGGGAATCCCAGGCTATTTTACGCAGATTTTATGTTTTTGTTCCTTAATTAGTTTATCTATTTCTTTGTTCAACCAGAGGCAATAACTAACTTCTGTCTTCATACTTTGTCGTCTTGTTGCACGATCTAATTTTTCCAATATATTTTGTATTGTCTCATACAAAGACATACGTGCACTAACGTATTAATGTAAGAGTCCTATATTTTGAGCCAACTTTCTTATTTTAGCATTTAATGCCCCACACATATTCTTTGTACCTTACGTTCAGCAAGCGCCTTTGATTCCTTTACGTCGACCAAAAGCTTAAAATAAAATTTCAGCACAAAACTAGAGGCTGTAAAGTAAGTGGTATAACGTAAGCAGATACACCAAACCCCCTGTAACACACGCATCAGGTACCAAATAATAGACAAGGGGAAGCATCATCAGCCTCAATGAGAAACAGAAAATTTTAACGTCACTATTATTGAGAGGATTAAATTAAGTACTTCAAATTTTCAAATAATCAACTTTGTTATATTTACAATTAGAAAGTGTAGATACTCAACAAAATGTCCACAAAAGGAATAATACTTTCAGGCAGAAGTTCAAATCACAAATTAATAATTACGCCAAAGTGTTCCAAATATCCTACACGGCCTACGCATTCTCCTCGCCAGAGGTTACAAGGAGCCAAGCAGAGGGCGTAGAAAGTCGAAGACGAGCCATCTCTGTGAAGTACCACAATTAAAAATGCATTGAATTATACCTTCGCTCCCCAAATGCCTTCATTGAGTGATGCTGAGAGAAAAGTTTAATTTTTACCCCTAAAATGTTCTCTACAAGTAAGTCAGCAATTTACTCAATATTGCAATGGACACAAGACACAATTATTATTCATTTCGTCCAGTAAACTGGCACACGTATTGTTTACTACACGTAATGTGTGTGGTTCACATATGCTAAGGTTATCTTTAGGTGTGGGTAAAAAAAACTGATTTTTCCAACACAGTGTTAAGCAGATGTCACGCGTGTTTGGTTCGAATATTGGAGCAAAAGTGCAACTTACACGGCGTCGTATACAGGCTTACGTAAGGCTTCAGTTCGTCGTATCTTCACGTCACCTCACTCTGACGTACGTCGCAATTAGAAACACCACCCACCAAACACACAAACGTAACTCTCTTTATGCATATAATACACTTGTGGGGATCCTATAACTGTAAAATGAGCTACTAAACAAAGCGTAATTCTTAAAACTTCAAAAATAACTGTGGATACTGTAAACAAGAGAATAAGAAATAATCATTCTCAGCATAGAAATAAAATAAAATTGATAATTTACGTTTAACGTAACCATTGTTGCCATGCAAACGCATCAATATGTTGCCTTTGTATTGTTGTTGCTCTACATGCAGCTGTCAACAATATAGGAGTGTTCAGTGCTGCATGAAAATGCAAGAGTAAGTTCCCTTTACGCTGTTGTCGAGCTATAAAATGTTTCATACTGCCGTTAACAATACACAACTCCTTAGGGCTTGACGTAAAGCTTCCCCCACATATTTTTCCGATTTTAGCCAAATATGGAGTATCTCGACAAATTTTCGTTAAAGTACCCAATATATAATTTGACGCAAAATCCGCACAGTGGGTGCCGCGCTGATAAATGCGGACAGATAGGCGGACGAACAGATACGAATAAGCTGATAGGCGCTTTCGCGACTTATACAAAATCTCCTAAATTTTTTTTATGGAAAAAGTATACTTAAGGTCGCATTTATGTAAGTCAGGGCTTATGTAACCCTACAGGTCCCTTGCCTGAAGATTGGAATCTTAAAATACCAGTATTTTCCTGGTGGTATTAAAGGAAGCAACGATTTGCAGGGCACAACAGGCATTCCTAGGATTATATTCGGAATAAGAATGACATTTCATTTATCAAATTTTGGCATTCGCGTGTCGATATTCAGGCACACGTGTAGACAAGTCTCTTTAAGCCACTTCATTGCTCTCCTTGTCTAAAAACCGAACCCTACGTTTCTGGCAACTATATAGTAGGGTCCTACCCCCCTCGTGCTTTCCACAAACACAAGGCAGAAGAGCAGACTGGCCCCTGGCCAGCTCAGCTTTTGGCGAACATTTATATAGTGCCGAGTCAAAATAGCCCACAAATTTGATCCTTGTTTAAAGGGTTCGTACCTATACAAAAATACTGAACGAAGTCTCTCCATTTGATTTATTTAAACTTAAAGTCAAAATAATGACAAACAGAGCGTCTGGCGTCTTTAAAGCAAGGAATGTAAATATATAAGTAAACAGAACGCGTGACTGGATGTTTAATTTGTATGCTGTTGATTACTGTAAATTATTAACACACACACAAGAAATGATAGGATATATTTTTTAATTTCGTGGTTAATGAGAAATTTGTCATTTATCAACATCTGGAGCGTGTGGAAAATATTTTTTTCTTTTTGACGAATGACATTCCTTTTTGTTTTGTAGATATTAACTGAAAGAGAACAACGTCAGACACAACTACAGTTTCACTGTAAACCCTTACTGTGTTTACAACACGCTACGTGTTCCGGCCGAAACATGTAATTGAGTTCGGCAGTGTTCTCTTTCAACTGAATTTGTTTCAGTTCGTGAGATTCCTTTTGAACCAGAGTGAAAAACCTGACAGACCAACAGAGACGTGAAGTCCAACTCTCTACTGTAGCAGCTTTAAGAGGATGATATATTCAGCAGCATATATATATATATATATATATATATATATATATATATATAACATAGCGTATGTGTGCTGACAACAGGTAAACATCAAGGCTAATGAGATACGAATAACCACCAAAAAATTGTAAAAGACAGGAGTACTATTTTGAAATCTGACGTTTTTTATAATGGTTTTAATTTATCTTTTCCTGTACGTATACAGTAAATTCCCGTCAGACTGTAAAGTGTGCTAACGGCAAGAAAGTTAATCACAGCCGTAAAGTTATTACATTTGAGAGATATCTTATTCATATCACGCCAGAGGACGGGATGTTTTGATTATGATATTTCCTTAATTTCCTCAATTCTTACACGTAACTGAAGGTATACTACAATAAAACAGGTCAAGGCCACTTACAATGCCCACTCCCAATTCACGTCCATGGTCACCTGGCATGGTTTCATTTGACGCTATACATAGTGCATAGTGCCGACACTCTGCACATCATATAGCGCAGGGATGGCCAGCGAGAGAATGTGACAACTTGGCCAAGAGCCACGCATTAACATTATAAAATACCCCACTCCGCCCGGTATTGATAGCTTCTTGTTTCTGTCCGCCAACTACAACTGATTAGTTCCAGTTAGTTATCAGTCTCCTTTGTTCAGGAAATTTTTTAAAACACCATTCACGGTCAACTTCGTGTGCTCAAGAACGACCTGAATATTTATAAGTAACTTTTATTACCAACAGACTGGACAACAAATTTCACTTATCCACATATATAGGAGACAACTCCAGCATGTTTCGGCTATTTTTATAGCCATCTTCAGGGAGCATTGATATAGAAAAGATATAGAATATGGAGTTAAAATTTAATTTCGTCGGTAGTAAATTGTATATATATATATGGTATATATAAGCTATTATCGCAATACCCACGTGTGGTGTTGAGAGTATAACTAACTAACTCCATGAAGCAGAGTCCTGCCTGAGAAACTAAGAGGTCCTCAGCTAGTCAAGAAATTCCTCACAGTTTACGCAATTTGAAGGTTCATTACCGTATTCACAAACGCCCAACATCTCTCCATATCCTGAGCCAGAGCAATGCAGTCCGTTCCTCCCCATTTTAATATTATCCTCCTATCTACGCCTAGGTCTTCCAAGTGGTCTCCTTCCCTCGTTTCTTCCCAAAAAAAACCCTGTATGCACCTCTCCTGTCTCCCACACGTGTCACGTTCTCGATTTGATCCCCCGAATGACATTTGGTAAGGAGTACAGATCATAAAGCTCCTCGTTATATAGTCTTCTTTACCCCCCTGTTGATAGTATACAGATATTAAAAGTTTTACATGACTCAAAATCAAGTCCATGATTGGTAAGTCCTGAATACTGTCCAGCTGTCCACTGCGTGAACGGACACTCCGTACGCACCTGTACGTTACACATAACTTACAACTCAGCAACCTCGAAGTGAATTTATCAGTTCCTGACGTCTAGATGCACTTGAATTGTGTCCTGTATAGTTTTAACCTGTATATACTGTCAACATCACACATGGATACTGTAATAACGTACTTAGAATGTGCTTTACCACTTACTACAGAAGAAGTTAAAATTTAACTCCATATATATATATATGTATATGGAGTTATATATGTATATATACATATATATATATATATTGTAACCGTCGTTCGTACGGTGCAGATCTCACCAGTACACCCGATGAGAGGATGGATTACTTTCGATTAGGTATCACACTTTTATTATTTACCCCCAATACACTCACTAGTTGCAGTGAGTTCACGCTTTATTAATCACCACCAATACATTTACTAGCTGCAGGTCCCATCTTTATTTGACCATCATTAATACGCGTACAGGCTGAAGTGTCCCACTTTATTTCGGGCACCACCAATCAGTTCTTTCGTACCAACTTCAAAGTAGATACCTCTTTCTTCTTATTTTTCTCAAAAACGACTGCCGCCAGTTCGGCAGACCTTCGCATATTCCTTTATTTTCTACCCCCCCCCCCCCCCCCCCCGTTGTGACCAACCTCACACTCTTCATATTTTTATTTCCTTCCGTCCTCCTTCCCCTGTCGTAGCGAAAACCAGAAGGACGGAGGGTCAAAGGGTGCTTTCCCGGGGTGAGGCTGGACACACGCCTACAAACAATATTTCCCAATGTTCGGCTAAAATATATATATATACCTGCATATCAAGTCTCCCTGCAGATGGCTATAAGAAACAGCCCAAAAAATACTGGTTTATTCTCCTAGATATATAACGATAAATAAACTTTGTTTGCAGCTTGTTGGTAATAAAACTTCTGTATGTATACTTGCACGTATTGCTACCTGAATGTTATTCTTTTTAGAGGCAACTTGCGGTATCCGCACTGGTGACGACCGATAGCCGATCTGTGGCCACCCCTGATAAAGAGTATTCACTAGGATCAGTCACAAAATAAGTTCACAACGAATATGTCTTAGGTTCCTTATTTTCGGCTTCAATAAGAACAGTTCGTATATAACTGTAGCGCTATTCCGCTGCTTTTCTACATAGTCCCCGCAGCACCTGAAATATTTCTCCTATCGTGGGAAGAGCTTTTCTATCCCCTTTTGACAGCAGTCCGTGCCCTCTGTTATCAACCATCCTGCCGCTTCATGACCATCTTTAACCTTTTAAAGCCTAGCGGTAACTTTACATACCGCCAGGTTTAACATTAAAAAATTCTACGTGGTGCCCACATTGCGTTTATGTGTTTTGTACGGATCTCAGAACAAACAGCAACTTTTGCCTTATAAAACATTAAGAGATTGGTTTTTATAACCGAAGTGGAGAGTGTTTACAGCGAGGTACGCACTGAATCCTTGTATAAAACAGATACGCTTCGTCTTTAAAGGGTTAGTTTGTGGCCACCATAACTTTTCTTCAGCGCTGTAAACAGATGACAATTTCTCGGCTTCGAAAAACACTGATACAGGATGACTCACGGGAACCTGATGATTTTCAAAATTATTGCACTTTAAAACTCATCAGGTTCCTGTGACTCACTCTGTATAATCGCAATCACTGTAAGCTTTTTCAGTTACGAAATTTTGCGTCGTGTCAACTTGCTTTCTGGCCGAATTACTATGGACAGATATCCTAAAATCCGATAGAGAAGACAGTCCTCACAAAAAATGCATGAGATCTCATGAGCTGTGCTACATTTCAGAAGTCAATTCCTTGTAAGTATTAGTCATTTATGGGCAAAGTCACAGACTGCACTACTGCAAGCTCAGTTAAAAGGGGAACATTTTCTTCACAGCACGTACACGTCAATAATACAGTCATCGGTTTTAGGAACCCTGTCCTTTCAACGCTCTGAGACGCAGCGAATTTTATCTTAGCCCGCCAGCGATTTAAACCTTTAACCTTTTAAAGCCTAGCGGTAACTTTACGTACCACCAGGTTTAACATTAAAAAATTCTACGTGGTGCTCGCATTGCGTTTATGTATTTTGTACGGATCTCAGAACAAACAGAAACTTTTGCCTTATAAAATATTAAGAGATTGGTTTTTATAACCGAAGTGGAGAGTGTTTACAGCGCGGTACGCACTCAGTCCTTACATAAAACAGATGGGCTTCGTCTTTAAAGGGTTAAAGCCTAGTAGTTACTTTATGTACTACCAGGTTTAGTATTTAACAAGACAGATAACCTACGTATAACGTAACAAGGAGGGCCTTAACGTAACCATTGTTGTCATGGAGAAGCAATAGGTATTGCGTATTCTGAGTGTGTTTCTGTAGCCTTATTTATCCAGCAGGCAAAGTGAATGCACCGTGTTATGTTGTCATCTGTGGCCTGTCCGGTCCTACCATATTTTTCCACATTATCTCATAGGAAAAAAGTTACTGAACATAAACCGTGTTTCCATTTGGTCTACAAATTATGTCTGAAACATTTCCCATTCTACGAAGAACTGAGCGAGATGTTATCATAAATGTACATAGGTCTTCACGTGAAGTACCGGTTTATTCTTGTCAGATTTCAGTAACAGTTGAATTTTCTCGAAAGAATTTAGAACAATACTCAAACGTAAAATTTCATGAAAATCCTTTCAGTGAGAGCCGAGTTGTTCCATGCGGACGGACAGACAGACAGGCAGACATGACGAAGCTAGTAGTCACTTTTCGCAATTTTGCGAATGCGCCTAAAAATTCGACGTTCTACGTACAGAGTTTTGTTTATGTGTTTATACGGATCTAAGAACAAACACGAATTATTTCCCTACATAGCCTTAACTGATTGGGTTTTTAACCTTTTAACGCCTAGCGGTAACTTTACGTACCACCAGGTTTAACATTCAAAAGTTCTACGTGGTGCCCACATTGCGTTTATGTGTTTTGTACGGATCTCAGAACAAACAGCAACTTTTGCCTTATAAAACATTAAGAGACTGGTTTTTATAACCGAAGTGAAGAGTGTTTACAGCGCGGTAAGCAGTGAGTCCTTATATAAAACACATACACTTCGTCTTTAAAGGGTTAAAAGAGCGAATGAGGTTGTTTACTGCGCGGTGCGAATTGAACCTTTAAATAGAGTTCGGGTTATTCTTAATCTTTAAAGCTTTAAACACGGTCCTCTCAATAACAATGGGTAACTAACACTACACATTTACCCATCTCTCTACGTAAATTCTCTAGGGTCTGTTTTATACTCCACTCTGTTCTTATATTTTCCCCAATAGCCAGCGAAATGCAAAGATGTAAACGGAACTGTCCATGTCGTATAACTGGAGAATTCCGGTATTATTTCTCTCCCATCTCTTTCTTCCTCTCCCTTTATACTTAATCTCTTCTTTTGTTCTTCTCCTTTCCCCTTTGGTCGCCCCATTCAGATTCATTTAGTTCTTTCTGTGCCTGGTCTCTTCTTGTCTTTTCTTGTCATTTATTTTCTAGTCTTTCTTTCTTTCAACCTTTCAGTATTTTATGTGGTACAAAGAACACCTTACATCTATTTTTTATTGTAAATGTTCTTACTGGTACTACAGACGGACATAAATGCCATCATCACCTCTCTCGCTACTGTAGTGACAGCTTAACTGTTAATTAAACAAAACAGGAAACGCACACATATAGTAACTACAACAGCACATTAAAGCACGTAAAATTAATAATTACGTAACTCAAATTACAAAAATAAACTATTTAACAGATAGCTTAAAATATATTATGTTATGCAAATTATGGATCATTTCTGAGATATATTAGATAGTACTGCCTCAGTTTTTCTTAGTAATTTAATATCGTCTTTAGCTTATATTTCACCATCATCACATACTGTTCTTAGTAATTGAATATCATCTTTACCTTATATTTCACCATCATCACATACTGTTCTCAGTAATTTAATATCATCTTTAGCTTATATTTCACCATCATCACATACTGACTTCGAATAGCCATGGGCGAAAACTTGAAATTTGGTACACCAGACAATTTGTTCCTTGTAACCAAACAACAGATCTACAATCGACCATGAAAGGAATTTTGCATGTAGAACAAGGATGCGAGTGCCAAGAATTTACTATACAGAATTTTATTTAATTTTTAAACAACGTCCGAACAATTTTAAGCCCGTACGTTTTCATCCTTTTCTAAATTTACGAAGTTGGACAGGAGAGAATATAAAATTGTCGCCCATGAACAGACATATTCTTAACTTCGATCAGATTTGCGCAAAATTTATGCAATAAGATGGATGTAAAAAGTCATCTGAAGCTTCAAATAAGACACCAGGTAGTGAGATAGATTACTGTCAGTTTAAAAATTTGAACGAAAAATAATTAAAGGTCACCAATAAAAGATGTCTTTAAAATACGATACGCAGCCGACATCTGGGACTTTAAAACGCGATGTGTGGATAAATGTGGCTATAAGAGTACAAACAAACGGAGGAAGGACGTACGGAGGGAAGGAGGGATATGTGGAAGATTATAAGGACAGCTAGGCAGAGACAAGAGAGATATCGCGTAAATATGATTGCTTCATTTTTCACTTCGCGGTTTGGATTTACTGAGATGTAAAATGCTTTCCCTAATTTGTAAGCAGCCAATAGCCGCATCACAGATGAAAGCAAATTTAAATACTCAGGATGTGATAAGCAGACCAGTTAACCTTTTAAAGCCTAGCGGTAACTTTACATATGACCAGGTTCAACATTAAAAAATTCTACGTGGTGCCCACATTGTGTTTATGTGTTTTGTACGGATCTCAGAACAAACAGCAACTTTTGCCTTATAAAACATTAAGAGACTGGTTTTTATAACCGAAGCGGAGAGTGTTTACAGCGCGGTACGCACTGAATCCTTATATAAAACAGATACGCTTCGTCTTTAAAGGATTAATGGGATCGCAAGCGACAGGGATTGGTTGGTGATAGATGAGTACAAAGCAATGATGGAATGGTGACGGCATGGTAAAACCGAAGAAACTAGGTAACACAAGGCCACTACACTGCTACTTTGTCCGACCCGAATCTCATAAAAAGTCACGTGAAAATGAAACCGAGACACTGAGTTGAGAACACAGCTTCCAGTCTCCTGACCAATGAAATTTCAAAAATTCTTAAATCTTGCAGGAGGAAGAGAAAATGCGTTAAATGCTGCTTGATATGTGAATGTGAATAATTCTGTAAAGGATGACATCCTTAACCTCTTGACAACATAGATGTAATCTAGGTACTTGATAATAAATTTTCACGAAAATACAGTGTAACTGGATTATAACGACATGAAAGGGACTGCATATTTTTGTCGCTATAAACGAATGTCGTTATAACCAAGGGTTATAATGTTATGGCTAACAGTGACGAATTAATTAGTACCACAGAACATCTGACTTTATGGGCGAGGCGTCGTATAAACCGATGTCGCTATAACCGGGTCGACTGCATATAAATGCTTACTACACTTAATTAATCAGGTTTCATGGCATTCATTCAAAAACATACAGACAAATCTACCCCGCGAAAATTGAGTTGTTGGCAGCTTCATTGATAAAAAGTCAAATCTTCTGGTATATTACATAGTGTCGATTGGTAAATAGTTACCGACGTTTCGATGGATCATCCCGGCTCCATTTTCAGGGTAGTCTTCTATTAACAGCCTATATATATATATACTCGCACTTACTGAAGCGGGTCTAAAGGACCTGTTCCTTAGTACAAGAAATACATATAAATGCCTCAAGACGCAGTTAGTTAATTTCAAATTAGCATGGGTAATATGATAATGACTAAATAGACACAAAACTACCCAATTTGCCAAAGTCAAAGAGAAGTTTGCCTCACTGGGAATTCCAACTTGTGTGTTTCAGCTTCAGCATGTCTCCAATACATGATGACCGGCAGCAGTCTCATAAAGGTAAGGCCTAATTCTCGGCGGTACCACCGTTTCTTCACTCTGGCTGAAGACCTCAACGCTATACGCTGGACTCCCACTTCCAAGAAAACTTCCAAAGCTATAGGTAAGATTATGACCCAAGTTGTTATATTTCGTGATAACATACGCCTATATAGACCTACAAATTGCACTCTGACCTAGTTAGTGAAGCTTCGCCAAACCATTAAAACTGGAGCAAGATAGAGGCCACAGATCGAGAGATGATCCCGATGGGGTGGTAGGCGTGTCTGGCGCTGTGCGGGAGGGGCTGCTGACTATAGGGAGGACTACTGGAATTTTTTTTGGAAAGGCGCGACAGACTGTTACATTAGTGGACACAGCTATAAACAACAAGCGTGTCGAGTAATGTTTAGTGAGCGAGTGTGATGTGCGAATGCTTTCAGGATGGGTAGTAGAAACCTTGCGCTTGCGTAGGTATTGAATTCATAGCAGGGATCATCTCCTGGTCTGTGGACAGTAGACATTCAATTTATGTCTCACGTAAAGTACGAGTTAGAAATGAACATTACACATCAAATTCGCCTAACTTTTAGTGTGAAATTTCCACACTAAATATGTTTCCTTCTTCCAAAATTTATTCCAAATAAACATTCTTTAAAGAAATTAGCCGACGCATAGATGCCAAAACAAATGTCCTCAACATGTACACCAAAACAATTTAAGAACATTAATTTTTCCATCATTAAACTAAAATATTTTTAAAACTTTTAAAGAACACTTTTCAAATATTTTTTGAAATGTTTAATTTTATGCGGTGGATAAATTCATACTGGCATTGATATGAAGCAAATGCGAAGCAAATAACGATCGAAATGCTTATGTCGAAAAATTTTCTTGGCAGTTGTGTAATGGAGACATTCTGTTTAGATAGAGCACGAGTCCTTTTGCAGCTGCACGACATGATGATTTAAAATGCGTCCAGGATATTATCCGGCACGTCATGTTGGTGGCCTTGAAGGCAGGGGTTTAGGGTCTCTATGAGGAGTGTAAAGAATATAAAAAAAAACGCAAAGATTTGATTAGCAATATGGTAATCATTTCATGTGGATCGAAGACCTATATACTCTGTACTGCTAGCTGTGCAATAAATGCTTGCCGGCTACACACAAAAAGTGTGTACTTTGAAGGATAGGTACTATATTGTACATAGCCTACTGCGAACAGACGAGTCGGTTACAACACAGCGTTGAGCCCCTGTCCAGGTGATTTCTGTCAATCTCACCCCCTCCCCACCAAAGAAAGAAAGAAAGAAAGAAAGAAAGAAAGAAAGAAAGAAAGAAAGAAAGAAAGAGAGAAAGAAAGAAAGAAAGAAGAAAGAAAGAAAGAAGAAAGAAAGAAAGAAAGAAAGAAAGAAAGAAAGAAAGAAAAAAGAAAGAAAGAAAGAAAGAAAGAAAGAAAAAAGAAAGAAAGAAAGAAAGAAAGAAGAAAGAAGAAAGAAAGAAACAAGAAAGAAAGAAAGAAAGAAAGAAAGAAAGAAAGAAGAAAGAAAGAAAGAAAGAAGAAAGAAAGAAGAAAGAAAGAAAGAAGAAAGAAAGAAAAAAGAAAGAAAGAAAGAAAAAAGAAAGAAAGAAAGAAAGAAAGAAGAAAGAAAGAAGAAAGAAAGAAAGAAAGAAGAAAGAAAGAAAAAAGAAGAAAGAAAGAAAGAAGAAAGAAAGAAACAAACAAACAAACAAACAAAAAAAGAAAGAAAGAAAAAGAAAGAAAGAAAGAAAGAAGGAAAGAAAGAAAGAAAGAAAGAAAGAAAGAAAGAAACAAGAAAGAAGAAAGAAAGAAAGAAAGAAAGAAAGAAAGAAAGAAAGAAAGAAAGAAGAAAGAAAGAAGAAAGAAAGAAAGAAAGAAAGAAGAAAAGAAAGAAAGAAAAAAGAAAGAAAGAAAGAAAGAAAGAAAGAAAAAAGAAAGAAAGAAAGAAAGAAAGAAGAAAGAAGAAAGAAAGAAGAAAGAAAGAAAGAAAGAAAGAAAGAAAGAAAGAAAGAAAGAAAGAAGGAAAGAAAGAAAGAAAGAAAGAAAGAAAGAAAGAAACAAGAAAGAAGAAAGAAAGAAAGAAAGAAAGAAAGAAAGAAAGAAAGAAAGAAAGAAGAAAGAAAGAAGAAAGAAAGAAAGAAAGAAAAAAGAAAGAAAGAAAGAAAGAAGAAAGAAAGAAGAAAGAAAGAAAGAAAGAAGAAAGAAAGAGAGAAAGAAAGAAAGAAAAAAAGAAAGAAAGAAAGAAGAAAGAAAGAAGAAAGAAAGAAAGAAAGAAAGAAGAAAGAAAGAGAGAAAGAAAGAAAGAAAGAAAGAAAGAAAGAAAGAAGAAAGAAAGAAAGAAAGAAAAAAGAAAGAAAGAAGAAAGAAAGAAAGAAAGAAAGCGGTAGCACAGCGCACTGCAAAATATATGAGGAATTTGTTTTCTAAAGGTTGTTGATAACTGACAGTACCCTGTAAAGGGCCCATAGAGTTAGGCAATATGAAACACAGTAACTTATTAGCAAACTTGTATAATGGTTATGTGTTGGGAAGGGCCGAAAGTGGACGCTGAAGGATATGTTTGCAAACCTCTTCTATTTTATTGAATTTAATTCATTTCAGTGCTTAGGACTATACGCCGGTTAACATGGGACATGTCCCAGTATTGATAAAGTGGCAAAAACCTCATACACGAGAAGGATAAACTATTCAACCAATCCCTGTTTCATTCTGCACTATTCTGTTGGTCAGTAGAGACATCAGTGCTTCATATAACACTGCAGCTGTACATTCAGTTTCTGTACTTTACATTGTACCATTTAAATGTAACTTTCATTAGTTCGGAAGGTCGGAACTTTAGGAACCCCTCGATACATGCTTTACATTCTACGGGTCTTAAAATACCTTGCGAACGCGGTTTATTATCGACACAAACTTACCGATGTGTTAGTCAGCTTTACGGTAGCAATAAAAGTGATCCTTTATACTTTTCCAATTGAATGTTCCAACCTTACAGTTCTGAAACCGTTATTTCTCATGAGAAAACTTCTATGCATGCATTCTGAAGTTAAAAGATAAATCAGTCATTATGCATTATAAAGCACGCAATGTAATAAATACTGTTTCTGAAGCACATATAGAAGTTTTCGTTTATTTGAAAGGGGACGTAATATACGTCATTAACCTTTTAAAGCCTAGCGGTAACTTTACACACCACCAGGTTTAATATTAAAAAATTCTACGTGGTGCCCACATTGCGTTTATGTGTTTTGTACGGATCTCAGAACAAACAGCAACTTTTGCCTTATAAAACATTAAGAGACTGGTTTTTATAACCGAAGTGGAGAGTGTTTACAGCGCGGTACGCACTGAGTCCTTGTATAAAACAGATACGCTTCGTCTTTACAGGGTTAAATGCGTCTATTCAAATGCATGGGATTCGACCCGTTATACAGAATGGACAATGTGCATGGTATTATTCAAGGCTAATCAGTGAAACTTCCAGTCAGAAATTCACAGCAATATTCCCATTGTCTGCTTCATGC
Source organism: Coptotermes formosanus (assembly GCA_013340265.1). Classification (NCBI taxonomy): domain Eukaryota; kingdom Metazoa; phylum Arthropoda; class Insecta; order Blattodea; family Rhinotermitidae; genus Coptotermes; species Coptotermes formosanus. The sequence continues at coordinate 405,355 of BLKM01000431.1, read as the reverse complement.
ACTTCCCTGCCAGGAATTGAACATTTTATGAACGTTTCCTGACAGGGGGAAATAATGGAGCAGTTACAGTGGACAAGAGATACGTCATGACGAGGGCGTAGAGCCATGATATGCCTTGCTATTCACATCGTTACTGTCGCTGAACAGAAAGTACTACCATGTTGGTTGAATATGAAGCGAGAAAAAGCTTAGCTGTATCACACACCTACCAAACATCCATTTTTGCACGTAGAGAAAACACCGCTGCATATTTTAGCCGTACACAAATTTATGTCGCAGTATATCGGTTCACCCAAACAGTCGTGAAACCTTATAGTTTAATACCCTTAGGCTTATTGCGCTGTTTGTGATCCACACCAAATCTTATTCAGGTGATCAAATGACGGAAAATGGGACGGTCAGGGCACGTGGTATGTATGGGGTTTAGTGGGGAAATATAAAAGAAAGAGGCTACCAGGAAGACATGGGAATAAGTGGGAAGACCTTAAATAAATATTCTTTATAACTGAATGAGGGAATCGTAAACTTTTGCTTGACAAACCATGCACAGTGTCTTGATTCTATTTTGACTATTATCAAATTTTAGTCCCATATTATCAGCCAGTTCCTTCATTTTCCCCTCCCGCCTTCCTTCTAATTTTAGCGTGTAAAACGGATTTCTTCTTTCACGAAAGTTGTGCAGAAAAAGGCCATACTTTCCAACAAAATATATATCTACTTCGTGAATTTAAAATCGAAGCCAAATTTAATAATTCATGAAATGTTTTTTTCGTGATCTGGTAGAAAAAGTATGACTCCGCAAAAATTCGATTAAATGCAGCACATACATTGCTTCAAGGTAACTACTGCGCCTGATGTCTACCATATTTCACTTCAATTAAGTTCACATTTTAGTTTTTTTTTTTTTTGTTTCTAATACATAATTCAAAACGGTAACTGCACTTTAGTCTTCGATACCTGAGAACCCAAACGTATAGACCTACATGGAACATAGGCAGAAAAGTAGTCTTGAAAAATTGGCCCGTGCAGAGAAAGAAAGAGGAAAACCATTCAAAATCATACTTGACTCTTAAGTGCACGATTTAACTTATAACTCCGAATATAAGGCGAGGTTCCTTTTTCGGAAACAGCCGTACAGAAAAGTAGGAATCGCCTTATACGCGAGGCCTCAATGGCATTTCCCAGTAACACGTCAGGAACACGTGATTTCCTAGTAAATAATGATAGAGCGCTGTTCTTTCTTACTCAATATTCCAATGAAATCTTTAGTATCAGTTGCATTAGAGTCCATATCTTCGCCTAATTTACAGTGTGAGTTGTGTTTCTTCATTTTATGAGATTTTTCTCTACCACAACGAAAAAGACTGATTCGCCTCACGTTCGGACTTACATAGTAAATCAAACTTTCGGAATATATGTATATTCATAAGTATATTATTCAATGATATTACCAGCATGCAAGACAATCTAGAACAAATTGCTTACACTTCCCCTAGCTACAGAGACTGATTTTGCTAAGCAGTGTAACAACCCTTTAAAGACGAAGGTTATCTGTTTTATAGAAGGACCCAGTGCGTACCGCGCTGTAAACACTCTCCACTTCGGTTATAAAAACCAGTCTCTTAATGTTTTATAAGGCAAAAGCTGCTGTTTGTTCTGAGATCCGTACAAAACACATAAACATAATGTGGGCACCACGTAGAATTTTTTGATGCTAAACCTGGTCGTATGTAAAGTAACCGCTAGGCTTTAAAAGGTTAACTTATATTTCCTGAAATCATAATCAGCCGTGAATAAATAGAATGTTACTAAAACAATCACAGAGGCCTATGTGCTGGAATAAATGGTTTTGATTCACTGAAACACACTTAACGGGATTTGGGCTTGTTTTCCAAGAAACCTATCCGTGTCTCTAGCAGGTTCTTTTCTTGACATCTGCTTCCACTTACAAACTACATGTCCAGCCATGCCAAGGCCCTTGACTTCATCCCCTAGCAACACTGCATGACTTCTAACAATCAAAAGTTTCCTATCCAATTTTGATTATTACATGTAAGAGAGGGAAAGGAATTTTACGAATTTTTGCAGCAAAGGTCTCTAATTGAACTGTTTGGTTCACAGGTTATTGTAACATACTGATCAATAGCAGAGACTTTAAACTGCCGGATTAAATTGAATAACGGTTCTGTGCGGTCAGCTACAGAGTTGCTTCAAATTCTGACGCGCCGAACATGCTTGTAAAGGCGGGCACGTGGAAATTAGTTAAGCGATTTGTGCAGTCTCTTTGAAGGAGCGCCCTTTTTAACGAAATGTGAAAAAGCAGCCGCAACGTAAGTCACTGTATTAACCACAAGTGGATATAATCGGTCGCTCCCCCCCCCCCTTGACTCGTTAAATCGGAGTCCCCGTATAGTTATTAAAGAAGTTCTTTCCAGATGGCACGCAGAGGGATCCGGAATAGTGCCTTCTGTCAGAAGAACGGAATCTAGTTTGAAAGAAACCTCAATAAATTTTAGTATTCCGTAGGTTTTGGTGTCCCCCCCCCCCCCCCAATCCACGGCCCTCCCTCTCCATGATTTCTCAGGGGGCCTTATCTAGCCCACTGATATTACCCTACAACGTCCTTGAAATGCGACGAAAAGTCCCGTAAGTCAGTACGGTCCTTGCCAAACAGTTCTATCTCGACCTGAACCAGACCTGCGTACACAGTATCTTGTTGTTAAAGAAACGTGAGATTCAGTTCGCTGCTCTTTGTCTACAAGACCTCGACTTGGAGCACAAACGGGCCTGTCAAGGCCTACATGCATCGGGACTGCAAGGGCTCGACCCACACTTACTCACTACTCATACAAGACCCCGACTTTGGGGAGACCACTATGGTGACACCACTAAGTACGAACATATTGGAAGTCATATAACACCGATAATGTGAACCATAAGGAAAAAAATAATTATACGCTGCTGAATGTATTAAACAATGAACAACCTTGAGCGCAGCAAATTTCATACTTAATAATAAATAAATACACACAATTGCAATATAAGGAGTATTTTTCCTGTCACAACCAAAATTTTGAAGATACAATTTCTTCCTCTCCCGACATGGAACTCAGTCGCTTTGTTTCCCCACCCTCTTATATACCAACCCTCCTCGCGCAGAACTGAGGTCACAATAAAATTCTAAGACAGTAACAAATCGTCTATTTTCGTTCTTAAATTATTTAATATCGATTTCAGTAGCTTAAATTAAACTCTTTATAAAGCTGGGGGTTAGTGTCCAACTGCCGTCCAGGGGGGAGCAGTTTTAAATTCGTATTACCCTTAAAAGCATTCACGAATTTACGTTGCATCGAGACTGGTAGCATGTGAGGCATTGAAGGACCGTACACTGCACCGAGCTAACTAACTAACTAACTAACTAACTAACTAACTAACTAACTAACTCCGTGGAGCACAGGTCTTCTCAAGAAGCTAAGAGTTTCTCAGCTAGTCAAGAAATTCCTCGCATTTTATGGAACCCGGAAGTTCCTTAACGCATTCACAACAGCCCGCCACCTGTCCCTATCCTGAGCCAGCTCAATCCAGTTCATGACCACCCCCCCCCCATCCCACTTCCAAAATTCATATCTCTTTTCCGTAGCTGGGGTCGTATCAAAGAATCGGTCCAGGTCCGAGGCTTTGTAGACTGTTTCGTAACATCATAATTTTTTACGGTGAGGAGTTGTTAGCGCCTCGCCCAACGCCCAATCTGGAGGACCACCCCTTGTCGGCTGTCCGCGACTGCTTATTCAATGTATTTGCAGCTACCCTCCATAACTGGAAGCCGTTCCTCCATCCGCAACCTGAGGACGCACCATGCCGTGATGACAGGTACCCACTTAACACGGACACTCCACCGAGACCGATATTAAATGGTCAATAGAGGACAAAACAACATTGTCACCGCTGAGTATTTCATCTCAGAAGATTTCTAAATATTTTAAAGTCTGTAGACATTGAAGCGGACATGTTAAAAGATTTTTTATTTATTCATTAAAGTATATATGTATATGTACGCTACCCTTCTCGAGCTCACGTCGAATTTAATGTTTTAAAAATGACACAGAAACAGCTGCTCTATACTACAAAACACAAGTGTTATTTGAACACATAAAACAGACTGGTTTGTGTTTCACGAGATTCTGGATTATAATTGATTTCTCTGACCAGCGTAATGCTCCTGTCTCTAACGAAAAGCATAGCAGATCTGCAACTGATAGATTTGTAACTGCAATAAATTACCAAAGCCAATATCGTAAACCCGCCAGAGACTCACTTATGAAATGCACTTAATCCACCCAAAATTCAGGAAATATTTCACTCTTGTTTTTAAATACAATTCATATATTTTTTATATAATCACACCGTGCATTGTCTTAGACATAAATGATCACAAACCAACTATTGCACTTTATTTACATGGAATTGTTCAGAAAAATGCTCTTACATGTTTCGAACCCACAGGGTTCATCCTCAGAGAGTCACACAATCACTAATCACACTCACTAACCACAATATGGTAACAAAAGTTGGTCACACCTTAAAATATATCTGCTGTATTGGTAAAAGTCATTAAAACGCCATTAAAACTTCTCTTTTTGAGACGATGAATAAAACTTGGTTAAAAAGATGCGTTGTGTGTCGGTATATGGGCCAGCTTTTGGAATGCACTGTGGTACTGTCAGTGGCAAGGTGTGTTACGGCTGGTGGGTAGAAATATATAGGAGCATTCTTCTGAAAAATTCAATGTGAATAAACTGCTTTAGTTGGTTTGTGATAATTTATACAGTTGATATTTTTTAACAGACTGCATTACGCACTGACAATGATCTTCCTTTGCAGTTCCGATTGACAGCATAAAAGAAATACGTGTAGGAAAGAACACAGAAGTTCTTCGAACCCGGGATCTATCTTCTGGTCATACGGAAGACTGTGCATTTTCTATACTCTATGGAGATGATTTTGAGTCTCTAGACTTAGTGGCTTCCACTGCTGAGGAGGCTAACATCTGGGTGACAGGACTCAACGCTCTCGTCGGAGCACACAAATGTAAGTGCCTACAGCACGTATTATTATATTATTATAATATTATATCATTATATTTAAATGTCTAAAATTGGCTCTAAAATTTTTGTCTGTGAATTCTTGATAGTAAAAACGTATGACCCACAGAGCATAGAGATCCCCGCTGTATAAAACTGCATATACGTGCGATTCTCTGAATCAAGCACAACCGCTACGTAGCGTCGTAAACTAAATCACCTATCAGCCATGCTTCTGTTTGCATATTTTAATTTTACTCAAATTGAGAGTGCTCTCCCTGTACATGCCTCTCCGTATAGAAAGCGTCAAATATAAACGTTTCCCTGTTCAAGGCATTAACATATAGAGGGGTAAAATTCTTCTTTGGCGGCCGCGATAGCGCAGTTGGTTGATGCACTGCGCTACAAACCGGCAGGTCGCGGGTTCGATTCTCGCCGGTGTCAGTGGATTTTTTTTCATTGACATAATCCTGTCGGTCGCACTATGGCCCTGGGGTCGATTCAGCCTCTAACAGAAATGAGTACCAGGAATATTTCCTGGGAGGTAAACGCGGCCGGTGCGTATGGCTGACAACCTTACCTCCTTCAAGTGCCGATTGTGTAGAAATCTGGGAGCCTCGACCTCCTGGAAACCTGTGGGTCTGTTCAGGCCTGTAATGGGACTACTTTACCTTTACAGTTCATCTCTAGATGGAGCTGAGTTGTTAAGGTCCCGCCCTTGTCGCTTTACCCCCGGCTAATCCCGGTCCACACTATACTGAAGACTGGGTGGGCCCCAGAGCCGGGATGGACGTTTTGAAAAAGAGAAAAAATCTTTTCTCCCACCTATACCGACTACAGTTTCCCGGCCCCTCGTACATAATTCATTATTAATCAAAATATTCGATGTCTCAGATACACTCTTAGTGTCCTAAGCTCAACACGTTCTCCTGGAACATCAGTACTGCACTATTTCGACATGATGCGGTAAGTAGAACACTGTATAGCGGATACAGAGAGTGTAACAGCCATAAGCCTGTCAAGAAGAGGGTTTGTTCTAAGAATTTTTGAACACATTGCATGTTAACAGCTCCAGATGGCTTGGAGGAAAAAGAGGCGCTGCGTGAACGGTGGCTGCAGGAGATGTTCGAGCAGGCGGCGAGAGATGAGTCAGGCTGTATGGACGAGAAAACCGCTATAAGTCTGATCCAGAAACTAAGCTGCAGTGGCGAAGACACCACTGTCCGCATAAAGCAGAAACTGGCGGTAAGTAACGCGGGGCTTATATACCTTCTGCAAACACGCTTCTCCTCGGAGAGTCTGCTACTGAAAGAATTTCGATTACATTTGGTATTGGTAACATAAACTGAAAGATATCGTTCGAATATACAAAGAGATTACCTCTGTTATCTTTTATTCTTGTGTTTGATGACGGATTTAGGAATAACCCCAAAAAATTTATATTCACACCGTGCAGTGTCTCTAATATATTATTAAAAACCAACTCATGCACTTTTATTAATATTAGAACGTTTTGGAACTTCTGCTACATGTTTCGAGCCAACATTAGGGCCATCCTGAGGGAGTCGTACAGTCGTTAATTACACACACACACAATCACTGTTTTTACCATGTTTTTACGAAAACACGTAGCACGCTTTGGGCAATAAAAGATATTGTTTAAATATAATTGCGACTGAGAGTCTGTTTATCTATCTTGTAAAATATATTTTTTTGAACGCACCTTTTCATGACAACGCCTGCTGACATCGAAACCACACCGGAATGTAGGTCATTTCTGGATGTGGCCTTTCGCCCAAAACAATGGTACACCAAACAAAACAGACATCTCATTAAAACCTAGCTATTTCTTTGAAACATTTCTCGTGATGGTGTAATTAAACGAAATATGGGAAGATGCGGAAACGACGCAAAACATTACTGCAGGATGTAAGATTTTAGCGCCGACGGAGTATCCCTTGAGACACAATCAGTTAGCAAGGATCGTCCATGAAAACCTCACCACCAAATACATTGAGGACGATTCACCATAAGCAATATATTCCAGTCAAGGATCTAGAAAGCTATGATTTTAGATTGTAGCGGAAACATAGTATTTGAAATGACAAGACCATTACTAGTAACTTTCACAAATAAAGGTAAAAATACCACATACAAGTTTCAAATCCCTGCTTCAGACACGCACAACCAGCGAAAAACATAAAACTAAAAATGTAACAAAGAGCAGGACCTCGCAATCGAAGTAAAAAACTTACGGAGGCAAACAGCAGTATACGATTTTCCAATTATAACATCAGCTACGGGAATTATACCCAGTATCCCTCGACTAGTCTGCAAAATCTCGACCTACATCCTCATACGTATACACAACGTCACAGGTCCGTTATACTCAGTACATGTGCAACTGTTCGAAAACTCTTCACTACCAGCGTATGACTGTCGCGCAGTATCTTTTCCCAGACCGATACTAGCGTCAGAACTTCGTAAAGACAGAACGACGGGATGATGTTGATGATGATGATGATGATGATGATGATGATGATGATGATGATGATAATAATAATAATAACAAGTAATCCCAGTGGCCGCGCTGTCTAAGGCGTAGGTCTGCAGCCGAGCGCTTGCTGGGGTCGTGGGTTCGCATCCCATGGGGAGCATGGATGTTTGTCTCTTGTACAGTGTTTTTGTTGTCAGGTAGAGGTCTCTGCGACGGGCCGATCCCTCGTCCAGAGGAGTCCTACCGACTGTGGTGTGTGTCTGAGAGTGATCAAGTGAAAATAAAAACTCTCTACACCTATTGTGAACAAGTAGTTAGAAGAGGGAAGGACTAAGAAACGAAACGAAAAGAATAATAAGTAACAATTAACAGATTCATATGAAAAACATGACGTGAACAAAGGCACTCATTAGTCCCCTACCCAAAAGAAGACAAGGAAATAACCACAACTTCCGTAGAAAAGTTACAAATTACTGTTACGGAACACAAAAACATGAACGCTGTTACAGATTCTAACACCACAGGCGTGCCTGCCATATTGCGAAGTTTAGCATTTCCGCTTGAATACTGTATTAAACTTGATTTACTGCTGAAAGAGTCAGTAGGCTTATAAATAACATGTTTATCTTAGTTTCTACAATGCGTCTATTTGTGACATGTCGCGCATTGTTCTCACTTCAATGATCTTAATTGCGTAAATCTTTAGAAATTCCTTTTTCTTAGAATAAAGTCTTGTTTATAATACTTGTACACGGCTTTGACGTTTTGCTATGCAAGATGGAATGGACATATCGGGATTCTACGTATCTTATAATGAATGTTTTTTGTTACGCTGTACCGCAGGTAACATAATCACGAACACGGTCGTCACTGGATGTGTATTTCCAGATCACGAATTAACTAATCTCACGTTATTTAACCCTTTAAATACGAAGCGTATCTGTTTTATATAAGGACTCAGTGCATATCGCGCTGTAAACACTCTCCACTTCGGTTATAAAAACCAGTCTCTTAATGTTTTATAAGGCAAAAGTTGCTGTTTGTTCTGAGATCCGTACAAAACACATAAACCCAATGTGGGCACCACGTAGAATTTTTTAATGTTAAACCTGGTGGTATGTAAAGTTACCGCTAGGCTTTAAAAGGTTAATGTCGATGTAACAACTAGAAGGTTATTCACGACAGTAGGAGTTGAGTTGATTTTTATGTAAGGTAAACTAGGGGGAAAAAAGTGTCCTAGCCTAATTCACAGTAGTCCCCCTTTAACTGCAGCAGCTGAGAACCAAACAACAGAGGGAACGTACGTATAACGTAACACCGAAGTGCGTATCCGTAACCATCGTTGCCATGGAAAAGCAATAACTCTTACATATTCTGAGTGTGTGTGTCTGTAGCCTTAGTTATCCAGCACGCAAAGCGCATGCGTCGTGTTATATTGTCATCTGTGGCCTGTCTGTCTGTACCATATTTTTCTACATTATCTTATAAACGGCACGGTTTTTGGAAAAAGGCTGTGGAACATAAAACGTATGATTTGATTTTCTCTACAACTTTTGTCTGAAACGGCTGGGTAGTCAACGCTAAACACTGACTTCTTTACCGCCGGGAGAGAGACACGACACCCACTAGACAGGAGTCTGAGTTACCCCAGGGCCGGTCTGGACGGGTGTGCAGGAGAAAATAAGATTTGCCGTTACGGGGTTTCGAATCTAGAACCGTCCAGCCCTTAGCAAGTCGCTATACGAAAGCTTAGAGCAACAGATGTTTATCGGTTGAAAATTGTTGTTTTGCCGAACCCAGTGGCTGCACGGTCTAAGGCGTAAGTCTGCAGCCGAGTGCTTGCTGGGGTCGTGGGTTCGAATCCCACCGGGGGCATGGATGTTTGTCTCTTGTGAGTGTTTGTGTTTTGTCAAGTAGAGGTCTCTGCGACGGACCGATCCCTCGTCCAGAGGAGTCCTACCGACTGTGGTGTGTGTCTGAGTGTGATCAAGTGAAAATGAACAACCTCGATACCTACTGTGAGTAGGTAGAAGTCAGGACTACGAAACGAAACGAAAATTGTCGTTTTCATGTAATTCCCATTTTAACACGTAACGGTGTACTAACAAATAAATAGCCTAAATAAACGTATGAAAGAATGCATGAAAGGATGAATGAATTAATTAATTTAATTATCGTATAAATAATTTCGTGACTTTGTGGCCACACCTAACACTATACAAGGCATGCACCCTTAGTAATTCCTTGGGAAATACAGCGACTGATTTTCTGTGAGGAAAAGTGACAATTTTAAAAATTGTTTTCTTCTACATACAAACCCTTAAAACACGTCAGAAATGTTGTTAAATTGTTAAATGCTTAATTATTAGAGGATACCAACTTAGCATAACGTAACATAACATAACATAACATAACATAACATAACATTACATCAAGTTACTTGGAATTATACAGTTGTTGTTCAGTTGAAGGCCGACAATTTATTCAAGTTTGAAGACGTCCGAATACAATACTAAGATCCGAAACAAATTTCGGCATGTTTAAAGTACATTTGCATGCGTCACTGCACTGTCACGGCCTGCCGAAATGAAAAATAACATGATGAATATCTGGTGTAAACATGATTCATTCCTTTGGAATTTAAAAAGTCATTTTTTATGTTCTTGTTCTTTTACTGCGACAACACTAAATTCCGAATTCAATAATTGACGATGGTTTAAATCTCCAGTACAGTATAAACACAAGACAAGACAAAAATTGTTGAGAAAGAAAGAATGTGTGAACTTAAAAAAACACTGAGTTTGTTTTACAACGGTAAATATTTCAATCTAGTACACCGTATTGCGAGGTAATGGCCAATATGCTAGGCAGATGGCAAACACGTGCCTGCTGAAACATTGGTTACAGATCGATAGGTTATAAATGAGTGACTAAAACAACCATTAGAATATCGAAATTAAATTAGAAAGACTCTGACGTCAATGAAGGACATGAGGAACTTGCTAGATAACTACTTTCTGCTATACACATATTAACCTCTTATTGTAAATATCCTGCATGTAGTGTAAATTAACCCTTTAAAGACGAAGCATATCTGTTTTATACAAGGACTCAACGCATACCGCGCTGTAAACACTCTACGCCTCGGTTATAAAAAACCAGTTTCTTAATGTTTTATAAGGCAAAAGTTGCTGTTTGTTCTGAGATCCGTACAAAACACATAAACGCAATATGAGCACCACGTAGAATTTTTTAATGTTAAACCTGGTCGTATGTAAAGTTACCGCTAGGCTTTAAAAAGTTAATCTACTATTTCAAGGACTTGATTTAACTAATAAATTTAAAATCTGGGTCAGGGTTGCAGCACTAACTAGGTCTACAGTAGAGAAATATTACAAAAACGCCACTCAAAGTAATTACTTGATTCAAATGACATGGCTGCCATATTGTTCAAAACTTCTCTAATTAGGCTATTATTACCCTCCATGTATGAGATAAACACACTTTAGTTTAATTTTTACTCTACCAGAATTTGTGAACTGCGCCTAGGCCGATGACCAACGCCATCTGGTGGCTCAATAACATAGGACTTTTAAATGTTGGCAGGGGTAAGTTACTTAGGCATCAGATCTACCGCCTACCATATTATACCCATGCAAATATAAAGTAAAGTAGTGTTTTTCAGGTTCTGTAAATTCATACTAAAATAATCTGTGGATTTAGAAAGAAGTGTGGGGCAAAACTGTGATTATTTGCACATAATAGTACGAACAGAAAATAAGGTTAGAGCTGCATCAAATAGAGTCGAACTCGGTTATAACGTCATGAAAGGGACTGAATATTTTATGTCGTTATAAACGAGTGTTGTTTTAACCGAGAAGTATAATGTTACCGTGAACAGCGAGGAATTAATTGTTACCACAGAATATCTGACGCTATATACGAGATATCGTATAAACCGATGTCGTTATAATGGAGTTTGACCGTATAGTGCAGCTTATAACGACTTCATCTCGACACTATCTTCCTCGTTACAGTCAGAAGACTGCAGGCTTCACAGATATAAACGCTGCTCTAATTCAGTATCTTACAAAGACATGACAAATCCTACAAATTCTGGATAAAAACTGATCGTTCTTTGTGCAGAATTTAATAGAACCAATTGAAGAATTCATCAGCTCACCGATTAAGACCCTTTAGTAGCTCATTGAACACCATTTGTAACAAAGAAACAATTTGAATTTCTTGAGCCTAAGAATGTAAACTCAGAAGAGATAACGAGTTGCGAAGTTATACTTCGCTGAAAATAACACACGACATGTTGAAGTTCTGGTTCAAAACCACCTTTAGCATACCATCTACATTATTTTACATCTCATGTTTTATGTTTTAAGTGGGAAGTTACAGAGAACTGCTACATTTTCTCTACTCATACGTACAAATTGCAAGAGGGCTACCCAAAGAAGCACCCTGGAGGCGGAAGCGTTACACGGGGTCATTTAACCTTTTAAAGCCTAGCGGTAACTTGATGTAACACCAGGTTTAACATTAAGAAATTCTACGTGGTGCCCACATTGCGTTTATGTGTTTTGTACGGATCTCAGAACAAACAGCAACTTTTGCCTTATAAAACATTAAGAGACTGGTTTTTATAACCGAAGTGGAGAGTGTTTACAGCGCGGTACGCACTGAGTCCTTATACAAAACAGACACGCTTCCTCTTAAAAGGGTTAATACGTTCCGTTAATTTGCATCAGCTTTCAAATACTTCAATTTCTTTTCTTCCTTACTTAATACAAAGACGAAAGCCTTCAGGTATCACAGATGCAACCTTTTATGCACTGCAGGATGTAATATTACTTTATTCTACCACAATCTAATTCTTGCCTTCACAAGACATCTATCACAGAAGGCATATTATGGTTTGTCGGCCTGGCCTTGCTTAAGAAAGTTGACTTGTGAATACACGATATGTGTCCTTCCGTCCACTCTAAATATTTTACTGCATATGCAAAATTATTAATAAATATTATACATTTCTAATTCAGCAATTTTGACTATGGTGGAAAGAGAAAATTTGGTTTGTAATATGTTGTCGAAAAATGAAGTTTCAATTATTTTCATTTAACAAAATGACAAGGCATTCTGTTTTATATGTACTGACACTGTAACAATGTTTAAAGAATTCAGTATTCATCGATATTAGAACACACAGCATGTATTAAAGTATTCTAAATTTAATGGAAATTTTTGCTCTTATCACGGTAAAAAAGTGGACCCAGGTTTTTGTCATCTCAAAAACGTGTTTTCAAAAAAAGAAGACACTAAGTCTGCAACAATGGCTAGCTTTCGAGTGGAAAATATGCTGTCTAAAGCAAGTAAAACCCCCTACTGAGGGACAGCTAAAAGAATACTCTATAATACTGTAGCAGCTGAAGAAATCTGTCCTGAGAAAATGTAGGTATCGTTATTTAGAGCGATTATTTTGTCAGTAGGGTCACTCGTAGAACTGAGAGTCCCGGTATAATCCGCCACTCATTTGTCTAAGACAGTTCTGATATTATACCGCCATGTACCCACACATCTATAAACTCTCATCTTTTCACGTTTCCGAACTCATTTTCGTGTATATCACCTCTTTCTAAATATTGTTCTCTCAGCTACCATTTCACAAAAAGAATGGCAAGTAAATAAACGAAAAAAAAATAAGAAGTTCTGTTACGTAATCTCAGTATTTTTAGTGTTCAGCGAATTATCAGTTCTACAATCAAATGTGTTTCTGAGCTCCTGGTTCTAAAATGATTATATCCTTCTCGTCTTTGTCAAAGTTTCATTAATCCACTCGACGAAGCAAAATAATTGCAGCTTCTGCACTCCGAATGTTTAGAACACAAGATGAAGAGAGACAGCCCAATCTCCAAATAGACTAACTGACCTGCCGAATAAATTTCAATGTTCAAGCAAGACTTCGTGTCATGGAGTTAATTAGTCAGCCCTTTGAAGCCTCGATCTTGTGTGTCTTTTTGAGCTACTAAGGTATGTTCACTATAATTTAGTTTTGAGAAAAAGGAACGTTTTGCTTGGGAAATGACAAAGGTATGTAATTTCCTTGGATGCTGTCGTTACTGTTAGTATGAGGTTTGGATAAAAGTCAGAATTAAATTACGTTCCTTGACTTTGAAACCCGTAATGTTCGATAGAGTAAAGACAGTGTGATATTCCAGATTCTGTTTCAATGACCAAAGGTGGCACCAGGTTATATGGCAGTTATTGTCTGCCAATCTGAGCGTCTTACAGCAGACGTAATCGGCCAGTTTCCAGGTGAATAGACTAAAATTTTTCGATTACTCTTCCTTGTTAGGCGGGTTCACAAAATTACGAAAAGCGACCCTTAGCTTCGTCATATCTGTCCGTCCGTCTATCCTTCCGTCTGTTTGTCCGCATAGAACAACTTGGCTTCCACTAAATGGATTTTCATGAAATTTGATATTTGAGCTTTTTCGAAAATCTGTCGAGAAAATTTATGTTTCACTAAAATCTGACAAGAATAACGGTGCTTTACATGAAGACCTATGTGTATTTATGATAATATCTCGCTAAATTCTTCTTAGAATGAAAAATGTTTCATGCAAAAGTTGTAGAGAAATTCAAAATACACATTTTATCTTCAATAGGGTTTTCGCGGAAATCGTGCCTTTAACCTTTTAAAGCCTAGCAGTAACTTTACGTACCACCAGGTTTAACATTAAAAAATTCTACGTGGTGCCCACATTGCGTTTATGTGTTTTGTACGGATCTCAGAACAAACAGCAACTTTTGCCTTATAAAACATTAAGAGATTGGTTTTTGTAACCGAAGTGGAGAGTGTTTACAGCGCGGTACGCGCTGAGTCCTTATATAAAACAGATACGCTTCGTCTCTAAAGGGTTAATGAGACAATGTGAAAAAATATAATACAGCCAGACAGGCTACAGATGACAAAATAATACGGCACATGCGCGTTGCGTGCTGGATAAATAAGGCTACAGACAGACACTCAGAATATGTAATAGGCCTACTTATTGCTTTTCCACGGTAAAAATGGTTACGAGAACGCACCTCGGAGTTATGTCATATGTACAGTGCCTGTCTTGTGCATAGTTACTGCCAGTTAGTGAGTGGAAGGCACATGGTCACTCTTGACGTTGCATTCATCTACACACTCAAGCACTTACATGCCAATTCACATAATATTTAAAATTCTATCAATTCACGAGTTCTGCATTTCTCAGTGGTGTTCCGTCGACCGAGAATTAGAATTCCGCAAGTGGCCTGCTGTGCATTTCCTGGATTACGCTTCTGCATTTAACGGCTTCCCTCAGTCTCGCCCTGGGAAGGGTCCCCTTAGCCCACATCGGATTCAAGCATTCACACCTTAGTGTTTTACATGTCCCGTTTATTCATCACACAATATTCGCAGCCTTTGTACTAGTCTATCCCCTTTGTGTGGGGCACGCGGTGGCGCAGTTGGTCGAGGCACTGCGCTACAAGCCGGAAGATGGAGGGTTCGATTCCTGATGGTGTCTGGCATACTTTTCCCGGTCGCACTATGGCCCTGGGGTCGACTCAGCCTCTAATGCAAATGAGTACCAGGAATATTTCCTGCGGGGTAAAAGGCGGCCGGTGCGTAGGGCTGACAACCTTACCACCTTCTTGTGCCGACTGTCTTGAAATCTGGGAGCCTCAACCTCCTGGAACCCTCCGGGCCTTTCCAGGCCTGTAATGGGACTGTTTTAATTTTTACCCCCTTTTGTGTAACGAAACTAATTTTCTGTTATGGTCACAGAAGCTCACACTAAACCGTATCCCAAGCCAGATGAGCCCAAACGACATCTACAGACCTCACTTCCAAAATGGAGCTGGATCAAATTGGTATCCGAGTCCAACAGTTTTCACTGTAACTACTTTCCCACCAGCGCTCCATACTCATATTTACCTACCACTGGCGCGATATAATTACGGCAAATTACTAACCAATTAACTAACTCAGTAACTCCAGGCTCTTGTCCCAATTATGAGCCAAATTAATCTGGGTCAAGCCATCTCATCCTTTAAATAGGACGCAAATGCTTCCTTAAATATTGTATCCAATCAAATTTCCATAACGATTCGATTCAGTTAAGGAGGCATCCTTCAGTAAATCAGATACATTTTTAATATTATTAATCTTTTTTGCAAGTTGGAAATTTAGACCAGTTTGCCTAAATTTGCCTAATGACAATTACGTTTACAGCTATAAAGGTTAAGTGCCGTTAATCGGTCTGCAATGTCTCGTTTGTGAATACGTAATGCATCATGTAAATCAGAGGCTCTTATCAACACAGATCATGCCATCCCTGAATCACATGTTGCATTTACAGTATTGCTATTGATAGCACAGCGTCGGAATTTGATACAGTAAATACCTGACGGAACACAATGAGATTAGTGCACACTGTGTGTACTGATTTCGCAACAACAGATCCGCACGCTTCATAAACTAATTCAATAATCCATATTAAAGGTGTCCCTGTCACCACAGTATGGTTGAGTCCTCACGCTGCGGATATGGAGCGTAGCTACGAATAGACTGAATAAAAAATGGCGGACAACCGACAAGGGACAGTCTTATAGCTTGTGTTTGGACAAGCGACTAACAACTCCACACCATAAAAAAAATCAACTTTTGCAGAATTTTACACAGAACCTAGGACCCCAACGGGTTATTTCAATATATATCGTCAGTCTCAGGGCAGGAACTAGTGGCGCGATGTTGCAAAAATGAAAATGATTCTTCGAGTTTTATAAAATGTGACGATCTTCTAGATTAGCTGAGGAACTGTTAATTTCTCTAGACGGAATCTGCTTCATTGAATAATTTAACAAGTAATGTGATATGTGACATATAAAATACAATGTGCTTACAATATGCATAAACATTTCCATCGAAATAAACCTTTTTACTTTTGTTTGAAACCGGGTATATATGAATACAAAGAGACTCACCCTTTCACACCTTCAGACTTCTCTTTGTCAGGTTTCCTAGATCACGGGTATTCTCACAGCTTCACGCACCATCTGGGTTTCTATGGCTACACTGACAGACTCGTCACTGCCATTACATTTTAGGTCTTCCACGTTTCTTTACATTGTTCATTCCGTGCAATGTCGATAACCAATCCGCAACATTCAACCAACAAAATGTACGATATTTTTCCTTAGATATTTATAGTATAATATTACTACATTTGCGTACACTGTGCTCCACAACACACGCAACAATATTCTCGCTTACACACTATTTCTATTCACAACCCACTTTACATTCGCCCACTATTTCCACGAACTTCTAGCATTTCTCTGTTGTTGCCGGATTCGCTATACGCTCCGCACCTGTAAACCCGACAAGCACGATTATTAGACCAATGTTAACCTTTATCCTGCTAATGTGGAATATATGGTGAGCTGCTAATAATGCCAGCACCACTCGGCTACCAACTAGGCCCTTAAGGGCGGGCCTAGTTGGTTTAAGGGCCTAGTTGGTAGCCGAGTAAGTGTGTGCACACAGATATGGCATAGGACGTCTTTCACGATTGATTCAGTGTTGAGACATTGTGCAGGGAGAGCGAGAGACAAAGAGGCTCCTTTCAGCGTTGCCAAATATAGGTCACCAAATATTACACATTAGCGGTGCTGGCATTATTAGCAGCTCACCATATATTCCACATCAGCAGGATAAAAGTTGATAACATTCAAGTACAACCACTTCTTTCTAAAAGAGGATCCTTTCAAACTAAATATTTCAGCTAAGATTTGCCATCTTCAGGAAATGTCACATTTTGATATAAGTTTCCACACAAAAACTTATTTTTTAAACAGAGCTGTCAGTAACCCATACTTCGTTATTATTTGAGGAATTACATGCACGGAAATAATGGCAGCACTAGCCAAAACACAAAACACTCAACCATATATACGGGAGCCTTAATTCAGTGTTTATTATCTCAGAGGTATTTTACAAATATATAAAGAATTTTTATTTAGCAATAGACGCTGTTCATTGTGTTTTCTACATGCTTCTATTGTTTCTTCTTTAGGAATTTGATCAAATGAAGAACGATGGTAGAAGAGGGACCATAGACAGCAAAGAATTCATTGACATGTTCAAGGAGGTGGCAACAAGGCCAGAGGTGTACTTTCTGCTCATTAGGTGAGGACCAAAAATAAATATGTTTAAAGGAATAGGATTATGAGCATACAAGATCTAGAAAACGTGGTGACCTCATTTCCTACAAATTTTAGGAGGCCTCAGTAATTATTACATATAGGATAAGAGCACATATTATTATTACTACCAATCTGATGTATCTGATAATATGTAAAATAATAAAATTCAAATATTATTGAAAGTTCACTTACACGTTAGTCTTTTTCTGTCAGTGAATAGCTGAGCTTATGATACAAGTTCTGCTACAATTGTCATTGTCAGACGTTCCAAAATTTTCGGTAGGGAAAGACGCTCCTTCTCTGTGACACACAAATATTTTTGTCATCTATACCTAGCACAAGACACACTTAGGCTGAATGAGATTCCCGCGAAAGAATGAAGCATAGGCCTAATTATAAATAAAAAGTCACGTGTTCTCAAACGAAAAAGAACCCTGGTTTAAACAATTAAACCTTTCGCGGAGAGACTCTTTTTACTCATAGTTTTTAGCGTAGCCTAAATGGAACGATTTTATCCATACATATAAGAGCAGAATTTTAAGGTGGGGGGTACAATTACCGTTTATTACAATAAGAAAAAACTGTTGAATATGAATTACATTTCGTCGCGAACATCTGGGAAAATAAGGTATCATTACACTCTGTTTTTCAATATAAATAGTAAAAATGGCCCTCAACTTATGAACAACATACGATATTAATTGTGTAATATAAGTCTTTAAGGTACTATATTCTCTGAAAATTATGACCAGCAATTTATACAAACAATTAACAAAGCTAATAAAGTGTTATCTTTGATATAACTATTACCTCACAAACCCCCAAATGGTTCCCTTAGTAAGTTACAATAAATTATATGTGTACATTAATAATGAGTATAGTTTTCTACTTAGTTTAAAACATATATGTGTATGGTGTATATATTTATTTCTATTTCTACATACTCGGCCGAGAATATTTGTGTGCAAACTAATTTCTCTGAAATGTTTAGACTTTTTGATTTCTTCCTTACCGAACACATAAATTTCACTTACAGCTTTGACAAATTTTGCTAAATGCAAAAAATTGCATGAAACTGGCTGCCTGCTACCCATAATTGTGCACCTTACAGACCGCATTGCCAAACTCACCGTCAGGTGTGATAACCTCACAAATTTAATTCTGGTGTTCACCTGTTAATTAGAAACCTTCACTTTTATTTCAGTTTTTTCATATGTAAATTTAAAATGAAGTATATTGAAAGGTAATTTCTAACTTATTATAATGTATCTGAAGTGCAAGAACATTTGCTACACTACATTTGGGCTACTGTACAATAATAAAAAGCAAAACAAATGAGATATGCAAAGCACAAAGAATATATATAGCCTATTTATGAACCGGGTACCTCATTCATTACAATTACTACCAACAGTGTAATTAATGGGGTATCAGGTGTTAACACTTAGTACCATCCATACCAAAAAAACAAACAGAAGCTATACTCCACCACTAATATAATCCCTACCTACATAGCCCATACATGGGCAAGGAATATGTGAAGATATATGGTGTGTGAAATTCCTTCACATATAGATATAGATGTGCATGTTTACATACACACACACACACACACACACACACACACTTCATCTACATATAAATTTTCCTTTAAAATTTATAATTTTTTGATATTATTCATATATGAAATTTGGGCAGAAATTTGAGTTCAAAACCTCAGTCAAAACATGCCTGCACAATATGGAATGGGCAGCTGTCTTGGTGACAGTAACAATACATGTTGCAGCGAACTGCATTGTGAACACATCCCTGGTGAAGTGTCCTTTTCCCTGCAGGATAGCAAACAAAGATTATCTCTCTGTGGAGGACCTGCAACTCTTCCTTGAAGGAGAACAAGGGGTAAGACTTCTGCACAGTAATTAACAGTGAAGTTGCATGGCTCCTGCAAGAGACTGGACAACCAACAACCACTGAGTCAGGTGTCCTGCAGTTTTTGTATTGTATTTATAGATAACCACGTCTAGAGTGACCAAATCTAAATCCTGGATCATGGGAATGAAAGGAAAGAAAAATGTTTAAAAAAAGAACAAACACTGAACTGCATTAAGCTAATCTGTAAAGATGTGCAATACCAGCCAGTTTGTTTTAGTGGTATTGCTATTAGCTTCCTCTTTTTTCTAAGCATTTTATTTAATGCTGCTCACAACTGCTATAAATGCACAGTGTCACTGGTAAATGGATAAAGGATTATGGAACACTGGTAGGGTGACACTAACAGTGGAAAATCTAAGTACTTGGAAAAAGGCTGTCTCAATGCCACTCTGTCCACCACAGATCACACACAACATGCCATGAGATTGAACCTTGGCATCCATGGTAAGAAGCCCATGAACAATGGCCTTATCCACAGCAAAATTAAGGTACATACATAATGCTGCACACTTCCAGTATAACATATCAGATATTACATGTTTTGTATGGCATCTTGATAAGCTAATAAACTGAATAAAAACAGAAACATTAGTGAACAGCTTAAAAGCAAAATATTTTAATAATCATAACACAACATAAGAATGTTCAATGAGGCCATCAAGATGCAAGGAATATGGTCACTCTATGCATACCACAGGAATATGTCACTGAAGTGTTGACACCCAATTTTTGCCTTGTGTTCTTGCTTAGAGAAATAGTGGCCCTGCAATAGAATAATGTAAATGGTGTGCTAAAAAAATACATTCAAACCCGGTTATTACAACATTGGTATAAGTGACACCTGTTTATAGCATTAGATATCTGTGGTACCAATTAATTCCTCTCTGTTAAGCATAACATTACACTACTTGTTTAAAACAACACTCATTTATAAAAACACAAAATATTCAGTCTATTTCATGATGTCATAACCGAGTTCGACTGTATTTGTATTTTTACCGTTAAAAGCCTGCACAAATGTGCAATAATCTGTTTAAAGACAATAAATATCTCCAAATGTAGCAGAAAGATAACAGAAAATCGGGGTTAAATTAAACATTAGAGTTTGGCTTTTTTAACTCCCCATGCATGCTGTATGCCAAAGCAATTTAGGGGAATGGCGGGTGGGGATAATTTCTACCTCAAGCGCATCACTGTGGAACAGTGGTACATGTGGTGGTGAATGCATACTCCCAAAACGAAATATGTATATATGTGTGGTACTTATCGAAAGAGATGTACTTTCTATGCTGGACTGAATCAAATAAACCTCTTTGAATACCATAATTTTAGGTGATGACACAAATTTTTTCAAAAGTAATCTCAACTACTGATGATGAGAGAGGACATAAATGATAATCATCAGATAGCTGCAGAGGATCTTTTCCTCATTTGTTCTTCTGTACCAGTAATGTCAGAGCTCAGGTCTCTTTGTCATAATAGCCAGATCTAGACTGCATCATTCAACTATAGGGAAATTTAAAATAATCCAGTTGTAAGGAAAAAACTCAAAATATCCTTATGCATTTCTTGAGGATAATAAACATGACCATTTCATTTTTATAAGCATAATTTAAAGACTGTTTCCCAACACTGACATATTTCAGATTTCCCATACAGTATATTATTTTAAAGAGATCCACTCATTATTGTCAACTCATGTAGAAGTGTTACAATCTCCTTAACAACCTTCATTAACATTTATATTACTACCCTGTTTAAAAGACATGTTATCAACCAATGCAAATTTTATTTGATCCCTTAAACAGAGTCCATTATTACTGCAAAATGGTTAACATATATATAAAGTTCTATAGAAAGAAAAATACGCTTGATCTCTCTGGAATAATCAACCATTTATGATCATATGATGATGTTACAATAAACTACTGAGTATTTCCTCTCTCACAGACATGACTCAGAAGTGCATCCTGGTTCGAAGTTAGGGGTATTTTATGAAAGCTACATAAAATTAAATTCTATCGTTCCCATAATTCTCATTTTTTGACAAATTATATGTCTCCACAAAATCAGAGATACAAAATGTGATAATGAGAAAAATACCTTGAATGTTTAGAGCAAATCTTCTCATCACATTACATATGATGCCTATTTCTCTCATGTATTTAATGGTATTAACAACATCAGAACCCTCCTCTTTACATTTTCCTCTTTAACAAAAAATGTATAAAATCCTTAGGCTGCAATGAGTAAACCTACAGGCTCACTGAGTATCTAAAAACACAAGTCCTTTCCAACTAATAAACTAGGCTTATTTCTGGCTCTTAGTTTGGGTTTGCATGCCTGTCAGTTTCTTTCTGAGAATAAAGTGTTCTATGTAAAAAGTCTGATACACACTGGTTCAAAAGAGTGTAATTTATTTTTTCAAAAAATTCCTGTGTAAGTGACAGAAGAAAATGAAATTTTAATAGATTTGAAAATTGTATACTACATTAAAACTGAAATTACAATTGCATTAAAAATTACAGTTTACATTACTTGTGTGTGCTTTGTACTAAAGTGCTGTAATTAAAAATCTACATCAGAAAAAATATTGTGCTCGTCCCCACAGCCATACTGTGCATATTCTCTACTGTATTTATAGTAATAAGTTGCGTTTGTAATTTTAAAGAGCCTTTGATCTGTCACCACGTAAGTTAATTACAGTGTACACATTCTTAGTTTATTTAATGATGCTGTCAACTGCAGTGACTATATAACATTGTAAAAAAAATGGCAGTATAATTATAAATGGTGAATTCGGAAATATGTAAAAGGAGGTAAAAGTACCATGTCTACATTCTCACAAAGGAACTGATGAAAACAATCACAAAGTTCTCAGACGGAATACAAAAGCACTGCCCACTTAATTGTAATAATTACAAGGCAAAAACCATGATTCTTTGTCTGAAGAAAGAGACTGTATTGGCATCACAACCTCTACTTTTGTTGTGAGTAATTTTTAGGATAGGACACCTGGTAACCTGGCTGAGGTTTGAACTGGACACCTCCCAAATGAAAATGGAGAGCGCTATTAATATGTGAACCTGCTTTGCAGTCAGACTGAAAATGTCTGATTTTGTGATATTATGTAATTATAATTAACTTAAGTTGTAAAACTTCCCATTACTTGAAATAAACAAATCTGTCCCATAAGAATAGTTGGCCAATGAAAAGTCAGAGTGATAAAAATGATGGAAACACAAGGAAAATTAAGATAAAAGAATTACTGAATGTACAAGTAAAGGCATGAGGTAGAGTGGGAAAAGTGGGATTTATGGCAACATAAATATTTTATGAAGACAGAAGGAGAGGAAGACAGTGAATGAGACAGAAATAGAACACAGATAAAATTAAGAGCAGGAGAATAACATGTCATACCTCAGTGAATAGACTGATTACAAATAGATGCCTAATGTCTAAACCCTGACAGGCACAGTGAAATTTTTTGTGGGAGACAATAACATCCATGACCCTACTGTAAACAGATGCTGGCAATTCAGCACCTAACATTACTGTTGTGAGATATCTGTACTTACATTCAAAATATTTTTAAAACTTTGGAATGTTTCAGAGGCCTACATTTAGTTTTTTACAGGCTCATTAACTGTTAAAACTATCTTGAAGCAGACTTACAGTTTAGATCTATCTGAAGTGGCCACCATTACTTTTAACACAGTGGCTTTGGGTACTTTTTATACACAAATATATTTCTGCACAACATGACTGAAATATTTTAACATGGATTCAGTGTTTCTTCAACAGATACACAAAGAGCAAATATGATTACCCTTCTTTAATCTAATTACTGTGCCATATATTATCTATTTCTATGCATCCTTTGCACAAAATACATCAAAACATCCCAAGATGAGGAAAGGCTTGTTCAGCCATCTGTCTGCATGGCTCATCTAAAAAACTGCTTGATGGATTTGAATTTTAATTTAATATTTGCCACCCATATTTTAAGTTGTAGGGGAAGTAAATATCAGTGTATCTGTATAACAAAATATTGAACTAAAGTTAACTAATATTCAGATCTTTTAGAAATCACTAATTCATGAATCATCTCATTTTAGACTTGTTTTTAGAGTAGGCAGTCACAAAAAATACACATAGCCCACAAAACTAGTGTGAAAAACAGATATTTGTAATGCCAACCAGGGGATGACACTGAAATGAAGATTAGGAAAACAGTTTTTGGTAATGTAGGTTATTTCTTTTTTAGTACTTATCCTTCGAATTCTGGAACCAGAAAATTAATTAAATTATTTACTTTTAATGACATCTAAATGAACCTTACTAAGTTCTTGCTTACAGAAAAAGCAGTTCTTTCATAATTTGCCCATACATCATAATATGTTCCCAAATATGTGTACAAAATAAAATAATTTATTAGACCGTTCAACATATTTCATAAAAATTGTCTGTTTGTGATTAGAAAATGAAAGTGTAATTACTCGTACCTCAGATTTACTAAGTGTTTGTTCTTGGGAGCGACAAAGAGCACAACACATCCTGAACAACCATACATCTACACTGCCTAATAAAAGTACAATGCCACAATTTTACCAGATTTAGGTTATGTTTTCATGCAATAGTTAACAGCAAAAAATTCATCTGAAGTCACAGAACTTACCTGTGTCAAAAACCAGAACAGTCATATAATGATAAATCCATTAAAAATTGACTTTTAACTGTCAGAATGTATTTTCTGGCACAGAAAAACATAATCATGTTCTCCAGGTTTTATCACTGACATATGAAGGTCTGACTGGCACATAAAGAGCTACATAGAGGATGTAAATTTAAAGAGTTCATTTGAGTTCCATATTTATATTCTTAGTATCACAAATTTAATAAAATGTAGCATATTTTCCTAACTTTCTTAAGTCTACTAGGAGCAATAACATTAAAAATTGTGAATTTATTACAGTTGCTTAACAAATAAGCACTAGGTTCTAAAGAAACTGCTAATTCGCTAATTAAAACAAAATGTTGAACTAGGTTAATATCTACTGATTTAGAAAACCCAGTAAATTGAAAATTATTATTTAAATTAAAGTGTTAAAAGTTGCAAACCAAGTTAAATTTAAAACTGATCACAGACTAATCCTGTTTTCAATTAATATTCATTATAAATTAATATCTGGGAGAATTAACCATAATAAAATATTGATATTAAATAGGACTCCCTCAAAACTTCTGAAATCTTTGGTCACCTTACCCAGAGAATACCTGGATTACTTTGATATAATATAAACCATCTTCATGTAAATTTTTCTTCTAATATGAGAGAGAGTTGTGGGGGAATACAGACAGACAGACAGACAGACAGACA
Source organism: Coptotermes formosanus (assembly GCA_013340265.1). Taxonomy (NCBI): domain Eukaryota; kingdom Metazoa; phylum Arthropoda; class Insecta; order Blattodea; family Rhinotermitidae; genus Coptotermes; species Coptotermes formosanus. Next base: position 380,220 of record BLKM01000431.1, on the reverse strand, counting down.
GACAGACAGAGACAGAGAGAAACCCTTTCAATTATTCTGTTATTTTTTATTCCCCTTTCTCAGTATAATATATCTGCCTTATGCAAAGTCATACTGTTATAATTTGGTTTTTCATGAGAGAAGGTACATCTGTTTACACTGCCTTCTCCAGAAAAATTTATGAATAGGTAATTATTATTTTCCTTAATTTGTTACAAACACTACATTAGTTTCAAAAGCAGAACTCAACGTCTTGTTTTAAAAGAGTTTCAGCATAATTATTCCCAAACCAGAGAAGAAAGTATTAAAACTACAACAATCAAAGAGCCTAAAAACGTTAATGCCATCATTCAATCATCTACATTTTCGTGATCATTAATAAATGTAAGAAGGAGGAATAAATTTAAACAAATGCTTAGAACTGTATAACCACAAGTATTGCTACCTCTCCTGTACACTTGATTCATTCACAGCATCAGGGAAAATAATGTTATTGCACTGTTTTCCACTGCTGTTTAGTACAGAGTTTTTATGTCACATGTGGCACAGTCATACATTAAAGCCTAATTTAATGGGTCAGAGGAAATCCCCTTGTGGAGCACCATCTAAAGAGTTGAGCAAGAAACATCAGTGGCAAGGTTATTATTGCATATATTAAAAGAAAATTCACCTTAAAGGGGAATAAAAATGACAAGTCTCCAAGCATGTATCACTGCTGTGCAGGAAATTCACCTGACACTTACTGGCAACTGATTCTCTTGAGGTGAATGGTCATGTAGACTCTGAAAAGATAATTCACGACCAGCTTTCATATAAGATTATATGCTAAGTTGCTGCTGAACATTTTCATTACAGAAGTGTTCAGTTTTTCAAAAGCTATAAGTGTTTTGTAGAATGCTTTCTTCTGTGATGATAAATAAATATGAAAGAAAAGAAAATTAGTTTAGTGCTGGATACTAATTTTCACAATGTTGTGTTGATACAGATGTCAGACTTAACACAGGAGAAGTGCATGGAAATCATCAGTCGCTACGAACCAACAACTGAAGCACGTGAAAATGGGCAACTACTTATAGATGGTAACTGTACTGATGGTTTCTAATTCAAGTACTACATATGTATCACATCTAACAAACAGTTAACTAACTCACTTGCACTGTAACAATATGGTAATATGGAAAGACATCTATGATTGTCTTATTGTAATCTTTAATACACGAAAACTTTCCACTTCTTGGAATGCATCATTCTAACCAAAGCAAGGAAGATGAGATGGGCAGTTTTATGTCATATGTGAGAGAGATAAAAAGTGTATAAAAATCTTGGTTGGGCAACCTAAGTGGAAGAAACTACTTGGAAAGCCTGGGTGTAGATAAGAGAATAACATTAAAATGGATTTTCAAGAAAAAAGGTTGGTGGTTATGAAATAGTTACATCTAGATCAGGACAGCGACCAGCTGTGGGATCTGGCAAACACAGTAAATTACATCCGCGACCGTAAACGTAGATAACTTCTCAAGTAACTGAATGACAATTGGTTCACCACGACAGACTCTGCTACTTGAACTGATTAGAGTTAATCCTTTCAAACATAATATCTCAAAATTGCTTAGCACACAATATGATGAAATGGAGCAGTCTGGTGTGCAGTGGTAGGGAATTATGGGTTCAAAACAGTAATCTGGCAACAAAAAGATTACAGATGTACCATACACCATGTTGCACTATTTACTGCAAAAGCCCTCTCCCCATGAATGTGATTTTCAGAAATTGAAACTGTTTCCATCATCAGGAAAAGTGTAGGAAGGCACCTACTCATCTGTGTCAATTAGACGGAGCTATTTAGATTGTTTGGGCTCACTTAACAAATACACCTGACCACATAACATCCACTATTCTACCTGCAGAAGGAAACAGATACACTTTTTCTTTTTTACATTAACACTGGGCACAATCTGGAGGCCAAGTACTCCTAAATGTAAGATACCACTACCAGAATTCTGAAGTATTGAATTGTGCCATTAAGTATGGGCAACTTTGAGTATCTCACAACTAAAAACAGAGGGAAAATACAACTGATTCAGTGCCGTAAGAGCAGGACAACAATTTATATAGAAGCACTTTTCAAGTCCTTAGATCAACAAAACAAAACAAAACATTCAGTTTACTTCAAAATAAGCAGGCATAACCTTGGAAAGGCCACTTTACATTAGAAGAAAAAGGTCATTTCCTATAATTTCCTGCTATACCTTCAGAACATAAGACAAATGGAAATTTTAAGCATCATCATCTGACAAAAGAGCCTATTATATAGTAATGAAATAAACATGGCACATACAACAAGGGTTGTTCTATTTGTTACATAACAGGTTTCACCAAGTACCTGCTGTCAGAAGAGTGCGACATCTTTGAACCTCTTCATAAAGAAGTGTGTCAGAACATGAAGCATCCACTTACCCATTACTTTATTTCATCCTCTCATAACACTTACTTACTTGAGGACCAGTTGAAGGGCCCATCTAGTGTTGAGGGTTACATTCGTGCCCTTGGCAATGGATGTCGTTGTATTAAAGGTGAGAGAAATTAGCAATACATCTGTATATCCAAGATCAGGGCTTACATTTTAAATAGTACACTTCTATGTATAAAGGCAGAAAACAAATTTGCCCCATGCACGCCGGAAATGCATATGGGGAAGTCGAGGTATAGCCCCACTTATTCTTAACCACGGTACTAGATGGAGGTGAGTGGTTACTTCCACACCCACCCTGATTTACCCTCACAGAAACAGCCTCTGTAACGCATTCAGTAGGAGGCTGGTTAGGCCCCACAGCCAGTTGAGATCCTTAAGAGAAGAGATAAATTTCTTTCCCCTGCTAGGAATCAAACCATAATTTCCCAGATGTCCAGCCCACACTCTAGTCACTACACCAAATATGCTATGTAGAAATAGTCGTACCAATGTTTGGACACTTGGGTATTACAGCAAATGTCTTCTAATTTTAAATATCTACTATTATGTGAATTCCTTGTATTAATTTGTTGGCCATTAGGTTCATAACATGGGGGACATAAACATGGAATGCAAGTGCTCCCCCCTTCCCTGACACACACACACACACACACACACACATACACGCGCAAGAATGTGCTGAGTGCACACATGTTCTCAGATTTTCTTTGCACAATGTCATGATCACATTACTCACAAATACTGTTTACTGTATCATGTTACTAGTCAGTTTGCATTTAGAACTCAGTAAAACACAGTGTGTAAAATGCCTGGCAAAAACCAGCTGACCTGGGTTATGTTTCTGGTAGAAGCAGAGATATTGCTCTTCAGCAATATCCAGACTGATTGTGGTGCCCTCCTAGCCTCCTAGCCAGCGGGCACCTGTTGATCCTCCCTGATGGATAAAGTCAGTTGGGACATGAAGCCAATCTCTTAAACCCATCACATGCCAAAGTCTAGAACGCATACAGTTCTACTTCAAATGTAATACACACCTTCAATGCATGATGCTAGGACACCGGAATAACTTCAGTGTTACCACACCCTTAGCTCTTTTCTCTGAAATTCAGTACCAAATAATTACACACTTACAGTTTATGCAAACTATTATTAAGATATGTTGACTAATGACATCTGGTGTCTTTGAAAACTATCAAATTACACTCGTCATTTGAATTACTATTATTTATTACACACTGGTAGTATACAATAAGGGGGCACGTGGTGGTGCAGTTGGTTGAGGCACTGCACTACACGCCAGAAGGTCGTGGGTTTGATTCCCGATGGTGTCACTGGAATTTTTCATTGATGTAACCCTTCCAGCCACACTATGACCCTGGGGTCAACTCAGCCTCTAACAGGAATGAGTACTAGGAATATTTCCTGACAGGTAAAGGTGCCCGGTGAATAGGGCTGACAAATCTACCATCTTCATGTGCCAAATGTCTTGAAATCTGGGTGCCTCAACTTCCTGGAACCTTCAGGGCCTGTACAGGGATTGCTTTACCTTTTTTTTTAGTATACACTAAGACAACTAAGTAACGATATCTGATCGCATATATATTTACTTTTCAATTAAGTAACTGTACTGCAAACTTTTATTAGAATATATCACATCTCAGTCAATTTAAAATATGGATTTCTAACAAGGGGTTCCTGTTTGCAGTTGACTGTGTAGACGGACCAGAGGAACCTCTTGTATATCACAACAACACTCTAACCTCCAAGATATCATTCCGAGACTGTATCGAGGTGATCAAAGAATTTGCCTTCATATACTCACAGTAAGTTTACTAAAATACCTTAGGAAGTAAAGCAGGAGTTAGTCTTTAATAAAATGTAATGCAATTACATACTTCGAATTCTTCTTTCTCATGAAATATTATGCTTTGGGAACTAAAATACCACACAGCTCAGCACAGTTTACTCACACATGCTATGAAAAATTTACTTCTTATCACCATGTAATCACATACCTAGGACAAATTTCAGGGAAATTAAAAAATAATCACAAAAAAGATTCAGTAATTGCAAATTTTCAAAACTCACCTACCCAAACTAGAGAAACTAACTAAATCTATGAAACATGGTCCTACTTGAGAAAATAATCATCTCTCAAATGCTCAAGAAATTGCCTGAATTGTATGTGCTTCATGGTTTATGATGGCGTCTGAAGGAGCCTGCCACTTGAAATTATCCTGAGCCACTTGAATCCACACCAGCCATTACATCCACTTTCTCTATGATACATTTTAAATTATGCTTCTACTATTCTCAGATTCCCACTTATTCTCTTCCTTTAAGGTTTTCCAACCCAAATCTCATAGAAATTTCTCATGTCCTCAAGCATGCCTTCAAGTGCTAAGCATTTCATCCTCCTTGATACAACAACCCAGTAACTTCTGGCAACATGTAGTAATTCTGAAACTCCCCCTCTCATTACTACGACTGCTATTACTAATTGTTGTTATTGTTGTTGTTGTTGTTGTTGTTGTTGTTGTTGTCGTCGTCGTCGTCGTCGTCGTCGTAGTCCGAATTTCTCATTTCTCAGCTTTGGCTGGGAAATATTCACCTATCCTGGGATGTATCATCAACAGGATTAGGCTCGGTGGTCTTATGTGTAATTTAGAAAATTTCTTACAATTGAACATGTGCCAAGAATTACCACTTTTTGCATTTGTATATATGTGTTTGGGTGCAGGTTAAGTCTCTTTAAACTTTGTGACAGTGACTTTGGAATTATTCCCGTGGCTGAAATTACTATCGGGACCATTTGTACTGCAACCTGCTTCCACATAGCACATATTTCGTTCACCAGTTCTTGGTATTTATTTTGTTTTACTGTTATTGTTTTGGCGAGATTGTATTTGGAATAGCTATGTCTATTAGGAAGGTATTTTTTGTTTTCTTGTTCATGAGAGTTATGTCAAGTCAGTTGAAAGTTGTTGTTGTTGTTGTTGTGTTGTTGTTGTTGTATTCACACTTATATACCTGAAACAAACCATGTTTCTAGGGTATACAGTGTCACAGCTATTCTGCATGTACTGTTAATGGTGCATATAATGCTGGCTTCAATATTAAATTCTCTTGTGCTTCTACATTAGCACTTCCTGAAGTATGCGTGCTGTGCCCAATATAGCCATTTTCAATAGTTCCTTGATATCGTGCTTTCCCGACATGCTGCTCAAGTATTTTCTAAAGGATTTTGAAATGGTTCCAGTTCCTCCTATTATTACTGGCATCACCTTTGCTTTTACATTCCACATGCGCCGTATTTCTATTATAAGGTCTTTATATTTTAGAATCTTCTCAGCTTCTTTCTTTATCACATTTCTGTCTCCCAGGATTGCTATGTCAATTAGCATACATGTTCCTTTTTTATCATCCCAGATTATGATGTCTGGTTTATTGTTGGGGATGGTTTTGTCAGTTTGAACTTGTTGATTTCATAATATGGTTACCTTGCTCACTTTACTTGTTTCTACTGATTTTGGTACATGTTCATACCAGAGTTCACTGTCTAATTTTACCCCCAGTTCCTTACATATGTTGAAGTATAGTTGAGCACACACTCCATCATGTCATTTGATGTATTGTTCTTTTGCCAATATTGGGCACGCTGACATAATGTGGTCTACCCTCTCCTCAAATTGGTGACATAATCTGCATTTGCTATCTTTTTCTGTTTGCAATATTTTTGTCGCGTGGTATTTTGTTTGTTGTGCTTGGTCTTGTGTGGCCATTATTTCGCTTTCTTTATTATTATTATTATTATTATTATTATTATTATTATTATTATTAAATTTTGCATATTGTTGCTTTCTCTCTCCAAGTTTGAAATACCCCAAGAGCATTTTCCACTAAATGCCCATAAATAAACTATTATGTTTAAATAAATGCTGGTCCCTTAGTACCATCCCATTCTTCACTAACTAAATTTTGTATACACCTATAAAAAACCTCTTTGATGGCATCCAACACATTTCATGTAGAAGATATAGTGCATCTGCACCAAAAGTATTGGGTCTGAGGCCAACTGGATTCAGTGAAGTTTTTTCTCAATGCATTCCCTTCCCTCTTCTTAACCAAAGTTGAAATGTTCAAAATATGAAAAAAACCAAGTCCCCCCAGTCATAAATTCACGTCCATGTGAAGCTATTAATCTCTTGACAGCAATTTCCATCTTCATCATCATTGTTGTTGTCATAATCATCACCACTGTCGTCACAGCATCACACCACCACCACCACCACCACCACCACCACCACCATACTGAAGCTAGTTTAACACTATACTTCAGATACAAACACTCCAATTTTGTATACTGCAGCATCTGTTTTTGGAACTAAGCATAACTCTTACCCACAGGTACCCCTTGGTTCTACACCTTGAGAACCACTGTAATGTGGAGCAACAACATACCGTGGCACGCATTCTCAAATCTACACTACAAGAGTTACTATACATACACCGCGAGGGCAGTTCACGTGATGTAAGCCAGATGAGTCCTCATGACCTGCGTGGAAAAATCCTTCTTATGGTATGACATTAGAGTTCCTTTCTTTTGTAATTAAAGAAAGCCTCAAAAAAGTACTTTTCACAGAGCATTATGAGTAGAATGAACTCATGAAGTGCAGAATATTTTACTTTTTTGCTTCCTTTCTGAAACATTACAGAGTGTGCATACATGTTCCTCTATATGTGTGCAAAATCACACAAAATGTATTGACTCATTAATCTACTTACAAATGACATGAATTCAAAGAGCCTCTTAGAAGTTGAATGTTTGTAACTCAACGCAATTTTCCAAGTGTGACATAATAAAATATGTAGTAGCAAACTTTGTATTTATACACACAAAATTTCTCTTCTAATTTAGCAAAGAAAGGGAACACTATACCACTTCCTAAAAAAATAGTTTAAAATTAGCAGATATCACACTTTAAAAGGCGAAATTAATATAATATATAAAAAGGAATATATTAAGTTTAATAGCAATTTTGTAACACTTCTACAAAATAACAATATTTTGCAGTTACAGAAAACACTTTTCTGCTTGTTAGTTTATTCATACAATTCATCCAATTAGACACTTGTACGAAGTGTTGCCTGATTTTAGTTTCTTCTAACATAGGGGTTATATTGAACAAATACCCCAAGCAAAATCATGACAACTTCTGGTTTACATTCACAGCACCAAATTTCATAAAAATCCACTCAGTGCTTTGTGGCAATGAGAGGACACACCATATTCTTATTTATATTACATATACTCTGTGATTTCCAACAGGGTAAGAAGCTACCACTTGATTGGAAGGAAGATAAGGGTGAAGTGACTGATGAAGATGAAGGTGCTGAAACTAGTAAGAAAAAAGAGAAGCCAAAACAGGTGCCACTGTGCAAGGAGCTCTCAGATTTGGTCAGCCTGGCCCGCTGTCGTTTCATCAGCTTCCTTACATCAAAAGAAATTCGTACGTTAATTTATCATAGAAGAATATTTCACAACTTGATTTCTGGAATATCAATGCACATGGAGAAGTAGGAAAATGTATGAATTAATTTCACTTTGCTGCTTAAGAAATTTGCTCCATTGTTATGGATAGATCTCTGTTATGGATAGACTTATTGGGAGGAAAAATATAAAATTGAGAATGTGTAAACCATTTTCTGCTATGGTTACATAATCTGATAGGTTTTTACTCGCGTACTTGAAGTACTTTACAGCGTTATAAACAAACCCCGCAAATTTTAAATGAAATTTCAGTAATGTTCATTAAATCAATGTACCAAAGATTTAATAACATAAATGTATATTTTGTATCTGAAAGTACAGAAAAAACTTGATAGTTGATTGGTTTATATGCATATAATAAAGAGTATATGACCAGACTTTAAACATGTTGTCAAAATACTGACACATTAAGTGGCTTGGGTACTGGATTCTTACCTTTCTAACAATGGCACCACCACCACCGCCACCACCACCACCACCAACAACAACAACAACAACAACAACAACAACAACAAAACTAACAATCAGAGCAGTTTTAAAGCAATGATTTGTTACACTTAATAATGTGATGTTACATCAAATATCTATAACAAGAACTAAAAAAGACACAAACATTACGCAATAGCACAACTAAAACACATTTGAACAAGAAACATAATTTGTAATAAATAATTTAAATTGCTGTCACTGAGATTTCCTTAATTTCCAAGATCTCCAGCATTACTCTCGATTTCATCATCTGCATTGGAATTCATTCACACGCTTCCCAGAAATCGTATTGTTTTTTTGCAGAAACCCCCACAGAGATGTGTTCACTGAGCGAATCTGCAGCCAGTAAACTCGTCCATTCTCATGCAGAGGAATTTACAGAACATAACAAAACATTTTTGACTCGCATATTTCCAAATGGAAGCCGGGTTGATTCAAGCAACTACAATCCACAAGATTTCTGGAACTGTGGTTGTCAGTTTGGTAAGTACACTATTAAACTGAAAACCTTAATTCTATTTAATGATACCATGTCCAAAAATTAACATAACAATGTGCTTAATTTTTCAGTGGCTCTAAACTTCCAAACACCAGGACAAATGATGGATTTATATGATGCTAAATTTAGACAAAATGGTGGGTGTGGTTATGTGCTCAAACCTTCTGTCATGAGAGAACAGATCTCCTTTTTCAGTGCCAATTCAAGGGAATTAATTCCTGGACTCCCACCACAATTTCTTCATCTGAAGGTAAGAATCCTTGTCAAACTTTACATGAGTATGCATACAATTTTAAGTGTAAGTGAAAATGTGATGAAGTATGAGTGTAGGCCTATATAAATATCTCTAATCGCATCGCATCCCCTTTCTGATCAAATGTAGGAAGGATATAGCAGAGGAAAGAAGTCTTCTTGGATGTGATGTTATGTCACTGGGTGAGTCATTTATGGCATTTCAAAAGATCATAGTGCCTTCATCTCCAAGGGTCATGCAGCCAAAGAAGCTGTGGGAGTAACTCATCCAATGACACAGCGTCACATCCCAGAAGACTTGAGTCCTCAGCAACACTACAGTGACAGCCTCAGGACTCACAAGAACAGTGCTGGCTCCTACGAAGCATTGATAGTACTTTTGTTCTTTGACATGGTGCTATACGCAGAATATGACACCAATATCATTCTCTAAATCTGTTTCCAAAAATATTACATGTTCACTGATATAAGTTGTTGTTGTTGTTGTTGTTGTTGTTGTTGTTGTTGTTGTTGTTGTTGTTGTTGTTGTTGTTGTTGTTGTTGTTGTTGTTGTTGTTGTTGTTGTTGTTGTTGTTGCATATTTTAATTTTGTATGTTTTGAAATACATAAAATAAGATAAATCATTACAGTCAGCCTATCCTTTTCAGTTGTAAAGGAATTTTGTTGTAATCACTGTCATGAGAAACTCAGATCACGAAGTATTGGTACCTGTATTTATAACACAAGAAAAATGTACCTTTTCACAAAAATTCAGACGTTTGCTCCCTTCACTGACTGTTGCATCCTACAGCTCCTTTTGAACCAAAGAATTCCATACAAATAGTTATTAATTAGTCAATCATTCAAGTTTTGTTGCCTGTGAGTCAGAAAAAATATACATATGGAGCGCTTTTCCTTACACATGTGCACAAATTAAGGAAGACCAATGAATCAAATACAGCAACTCAATGCACATGTATAACAAAACTTTTCACTATCTCAGCCTATTGCCTATTCTTATATATGGAATATAAATGTGTACATGGACTGAAAGGAGTATGAGCCAAGGCAATTTCTTTAAGCAGTAAAGACAAGTTTCTACCAAACACTCAGAAAAGAACAAGCAGGCATAAAATCCAAACCTATGAAATTAGACAAGATTCTACATTATGTATCTAACACCATTACATACATCTTCCTTCAGCAGCTGATAAATATTCACACATAAAGAAATTTCCTGGTTTTATTGAACCACAAGGTTTATCACTGTGTCCACAGAACCCTTCTACTGGACCAGAATCTCAGCTAATTTAACCCCATCCACATCGTAACATAATCTGTCTCTAAAATCCATCTTAATGCTTTTCTTTCACCTACAGCTATATCTTCCAAGTAACTGCAATCACATCGTGTTTCACTTGTAACGAATTATGGGCTTCGTAAATACATGGCATTAGCATGACAAATTTATATTGTAAATTTGTCAAGCAAAGTGAGAAATTCTGCAAGCTATCCTAATCTATCATGTAATGGCCCGTGCGGTTCATATTTCAGATCATCAGTGGGCAACACTTGCCTCGTCCACGTGGTTCCACTGCCAAAGGAAATGTAATAGATCCATACGTGGTTATTCAGTTGCATGGTATCCCAGCAGACTGTACAGGTAAGGAATACCTGCATGTAATAATTCTCTTGTGTAGTAATTCACTCCCTTTAGAAGGTCAACTAAATTTGTCACGAACAGGTCGCACAACTGAGAAATCAGTGCATATTTCTATTTGTTTCTAATAATTCAAGTACTGCCCGGACTTTCAGTTTAGTTTAATGTTGCACTGTTTGTTACGTTGTCATATTATGAAAAGATTTAATTAAATATGCACATATTATGGCTAAAAAATGTATGTAAACTAATTTAATCCTGCAGTTGTAAAATATTAAATGAAATATATTCGTGATAAAATTGTTTGCTGGCAGCATCAACATTCATATCAACTTCCTCTCTTTCCCTAATTTTACAACAATTTCATGATGGTGTTTGACCATGAGGCAAGATTATGTACAAGTATTTGGAAATGCAGCACAGAATTCAGTAATAATAATAATAATAATAATAATAATAATATAAAGAGACTTAACCTGCACCCAAACACATATATACAAATGCAAAAAGTGGTAATTCTTGGCACATGTTCAATTGTAAGAAATTTCCTAAATTACACATAAGACCACCGAGCCTAATCCTGTTGATAATACATCCCAGGATAGGTGAATATTTCCCAGCTAAAGCTGAGAAGTGAGAAATTCGGATAATAATAATAATAATAAATAAGTGTGAATACCCTGCATTAAGGAGATGATGATGATGATGATGATGATGACGATGGTGGTGGTGGTGGGGGTGGTGGTGGTGGTGATACAAGGTTAGAAATTAATCTTCCAAACCTCCCTGAGCAAAAACCATTCTGCAGCAGACATAGATATAAGTGCCGGCAAAATACAGTGCCACATGTTTACATAAACCAAACTCCTTCATGACGAACTCATGTTCAACAACATACAGGAATTGAAGTCTCCTTAAAGTGTTCATGAAGATTCAATATAGATCAGGGCATTATCTCTATTATTTTGGCTGTGCGTGTTTTGCGACTTAACTGGTACTATCAACGTTCTGATTCACTGTGTCTCCAATAGCCCCTATGTTTCCAGGATAAAGTAACAGTGATTATTAGGCTCACCATACATTGACCACTCCCTCAGTGGAAATAATGTGTCAGATATGGCACTTATATAGTGGCACTAAACTGACATCTCTTACATTTGGCTCAGCAGACTTCCTGCCTCAACGATTAGTCATGTGTTTAAATTTTGGCCCAGAGGCAAGTTATTGTAATTCATTTTGTGGCTTTGTTTAGTCCCTCCTGGCAAATCCTGGGCTACCTTGAAATAGGTTACATATAGTTCCTGCTACAACCTTTCCAATTCATATTTCACAATTACTCCACCACTGGATGCTATATAATATATACAATTGATAAACATAACTGAATAAATCAAGAGTAATCAATCAATCTACCCTATTTGGATGAGAATCCAACAACTTACTTCCCATGATTTCTAAGGCTCTAGGTACTGTAAAATACTAGCCAGTCAAGGTATAAAAATCAAACTGAATTAATTTCCACTACAGCCAACAATAAATTTGAAATTCATTATCATTTTATCATTAATCAATCTCACCATTAGCCTTGAAGTAAAATAGTGCAACATTAAAACACCGAAAATCATATGCATTCAATTTTTGAACAGAGGAATGTGGTCATTTTCCATGGAGTCCTTCAATTTTCAATGGGTGTATTGCACTGCAGAGCGGAAGACAAAGACAGTGTCCAATGAAGGGAACTGCCCAATATATGAGGAAAGTTTCGAGTTCCAAGTCATGTTGCCTGAACTTTTGCTGCTTCGCTTTGTGGTTTTGGATGACGATTACATTGGAGATGACTTCATTGGCCAGTATACAATCCCATTTGAGTGTCTCCAAACAGGTAAGGTCTATATAACATTCTATGCACATTACAAACTGGACTTTAGAGCCATTAGTACAACTATGTGTTGCTACCACATTGAATGTATTAGTGTAAATGTGACCTACTTTTACATTTTCATATTAAAGCAGGGATGTCCAACCCACAGCCCACAAGGATGTGATATGTGACCCACAGCCACATTTGTAGATCACACATGTGCTATAAAAATTACACAATAATACGGGTTGCCAGGTATACCACTAATTGTAGGTTTACATGGGCGGCCCATGAGCAAGGCAAAAGTAGTGGTTGTGGCTCTTTGCCTAGAAAACGTGGGCACACCTGTATTAAAGAAGCACAAGGCCACAAAATTGTTAGCTGTTGTTTTGATGAGTTTCTGTTGACCTTTAACCATCTTTCCATATTGTTTCCCACAAACAATAGTCAACATGTGCCTTGTACAGGACAGCAGATCATGAAGAGTCATGTGCATCTAATGGTATGAATCAGCATGCCCCAGGTTTTATGTAATAAGTTCTTAATATAAATCCAAGCCAATCAATGGACAAAGTGACCAGCAACAGGCTAGGAATCCAGGGTTAAGTTCAATTCCAGGCATGTGCACAGACTTGCAATTGCAACTGCAAAATCCAGACTACCCGGGGACCCATCCAGCCTTTTTACAAATATATATCAGGATCTCTTTCCCCTGGATAAAACATCCAAGAAATGATACCAACCCTCACTTCCATATAATTTTCTGTGGATATTTAGGTTTTCTTTCACACATGTTCAAAGCATGAAGCTTAAACACACAGGGACAATTTTTACTCACTCAGGATACAAATTTTCAATTACAGCATTCAGAATAATGAAAATCACAAATGGGGTTCGCATTTCATGTACCTCACCCTAACTCTGGCATCAAAGGTCACAGCTTCTAATATCTCTCTTTTTATTTTAGGTTATCGCCACATTCGCTTGTTGTCCAACACTGGAGAGCCACTAGAAAACTCCACCCTCTTTGTTCATGTGGCTATTACTAACAAAAAAGGTGGTGGGGTGAGTATGTAATGCATTATTATTTTCTGGACTGAACATATGTAAATTATCTCCTCATGAGTGGTAATACAGTTTTCCTCCATGTTTTATGATGGTCTGCACCTATATCTACGTTATGGAAACAAAACTGTGAAGGCACAACTGAAAAAACTTTAATCCTTCCATATCTTTTTCATAATTTGTACTCCCCTTTTCAGTGGCTTTGTACTTTCTGTTTGTGCATTATCCATCTTCATTAGGTTACTGCTTTGTTCTACTCTTGCAATGTACGACTGGTGGCCATAATATTGTTGTCAAAACTGTACTTCTTTTTCGTCCCTCAAGCTGAAAGCTTTTAACATAAGGCCCAAAATGATTACAATGCCTTAATCAAATTCTCTCCTTGCAGAAATTCATGAAGAAGAAATCCAAATCAAACAAAGTTCACAGTGAGCTACGTATGGTTGGTATCAGACAAGTTGATGACATCATTCGGGTAAGTTACTTAATATTAGCTCTCATAAATTCCTATTAAAGATTACAAGTGTGCTTGAGAAAATACTGTGGACACATGCCATAACGTGAATTCTTACACACTGAATTTTCTTGAAACAGTATTCAATGAAGCCTCATTTCAGAGAAGCTCAAAGTATTTGCACATATTGTGTGAATGGAGTCTAAAACACTAGTACAAATTATATATGTATTTTAATAGCATTTGGATAAACATATGACTGCTTCCATCAAACATTTTCCTGGTGTCAGGAACAATCCATATGACCACTGTGGTTTAAGCATGCAACACTTAATGTGGTAAATGCATTCTAAACATACCTCAAAGTGCTTTACAAAACATTTCTTGTGTATCAGAAATTAGAGACATGGTCACCATCACACAGGACTTCTTGGTTGCACAGGGCATGTCACAAACACTGGAATCGGCACTCAAGGTTCGGCAAGATGCAGATGCTGCAATGGAAGATTTGAGGACAGAATGTGGACTTGGTGACACAGCCAACATGAAACAGTGCCTCCGAGTCCTGCTACAGAGGCTCTCTGCCAGCCCACAAGTCAATTCCATGGCAATTCGTAACGAACATGGGGTGAGTGCACATCTACTACTACTGCTGCTACTACTACTGGCTGTTGCTACTGCTGCTACTACTACTACCCACCAACAATTTAAATAAATAGCTAACTCCATACAGCAGACCTGCTTTTCAGAATTTGACAGTTCCTCATTTAGTCATGAAATTCCCTGCATTTTATGGAAGATGAATGTTCATACCACTTTCACAACAGCCCAACACTTCTCCCTATCTTGAGCCACATTAATCCAGTTCATGCCCTCCCACTACATTTCTTTATGCATCAATTTTAATACTACCCTCTCACCTATGACTAGGTCTTCCAAGTGGTCTGTTTCCTTCAGGTGTCCCAACCAGAACCCCACATGCATTTCTCTTCTCCCCATAAATAACACATGTCTTGCCCACCTCATCCTGTATTTCATCACCCTACTCCTAATATTTGGTGAGAAGCAGAAATCATGAAGCTCCTCCATATGTATGTCTTTTCTATCAATAGAAACTGATCTAAACACATGCATTAATGTCATCATTGCAGCTACCGATGTTAAAGGTGGATGCACCAAACATGCCCCCACATCTCCACCGAGCCATTGTTACCTTTGAAAGAGCCATAATTGAAATGCGGTACATGGTGGACAATGGAGATCGCTTGGTGGAGAGCATTAATGCACATTTGACAACTTTATTGGAAATGTACGAAGAACTTCCCTCCATGGCTGGTATCAAGGGCAAGAAGTACAATCGCATACTGGACAACTTCACATGGAACGTACGCATGTTGCGTGGTCAGGTTGACCTCCTGGAGTCCTGCAGGAAAGAGTGTCGGCAGGGTCTTGCACAGGTAACATGTCTCTTAAGTGGAATAATATATCATTACCACAAGAATGTATTTTAGAACTGTTCCATAATTATGTCAGAGAAGTCCTGTGGAATGGATGAGGGAAACCTCAAGAACGCGCGTAAGAATGCTTAAGCCCTGACTGGAACTTGAAGTAGGTACTTCCTGATGGAAAATATTGCATAAAGAAACAATGTCAAAAACTGATATACTACAGGTCATACAGCCTAAAGCAGAACCACTCATTTAATCTATAAAACCATTCAGAGCTGCAACATGTATTATCACCAGCTCGTACACAAAATTAAGAGTCTTGTGAAGTTTTTCTATACATTTTGTGTTAAGTTTGCGTACATGCTGGTGATAATAAATGTTGCTGTAATAGCATGTACAGAGAATGGACAATTTTAAATCATTCATAGCCGCATTTCTACACAGTGACCAACAACACAGCCTCTGCAGTCCTCAGTCCCCTATTACCAACAGACTGTACTCAATTGCTGCACAGTGACAAATCATGCCATCTGCTCTCTTGTACTCAGTGGTGTGTTTAGAATATTGTATTAACTAAACACGTCATAAAACAAAACGACAAACTATACATACAGCCCACAGAGCTCTCTCTCTCCTTGTTTAAAGTACAACACATTTAGTGAAGTCTGGGCTTTTATAACAATCCTCACATTAAAAAAATGTTTTACAAAATCTGCTGAAAAAGAACACTTTGGGATATAAAACTTGTGTTTCTGCCTATAATGCAGTAATGACCTACCCTAGAATCAACACAAAACATGATAAATAAGTAAGTACAAATTCATCCCAACTAATGCATTGCTATTATTCAATATATTTCTATATTACAATATTTATAAGTTATTCCAACATGTTTTGATCCCTACTGGGATCATCCTCAGGGATATATTCCAAAGTGAAAATTCCACAATCAGAATAACAATATTTTGCATATGTTACAATGTATAAAATGTGTATAAAAATAGTTAGTTGACATGCAGTTCACTTGTTGTAGATTTTTTTTACTGTACCTTAGGAGTCGAATGCTTTTAAACCGACAAAAGGCACAGCAAATATATGACAAATACGATAAACACATCACTTAAATTACCTTACAGGTTCAGAGTACGGCACCAACAGTTGATAATTACAACAGTAAAGACAGATCACCTAGTATCATGCGGAACCAGCGAAAACTGAACCTGTTATGCAAGCGACAAAGCATAGACACAGGAGCTGTGGCAGGTGCAACACAGACTGGGCCTACACGAAGTCCCACCTCCCCCATACAAGTTGACATCAAGCCTAAAAGCATACTCAAGAAGTCAAATTCAAATGTGGAACAGGGAAGTATAGTGCAGGGCAAACCTCTTGCACCTACCAACAACGCCCGATCGAACTCATGGGTCTCAGAAACAATGCCAAGGGAAAACTGACCGATGCCAACAGGTAAATAAGTGTCAACAATGTGCCTTGTAGGCTAACTAGGAGATGTGCAAGTTATGCCTATTTATTACTGTATGTGTGAAGTATATTGAAACTGTTATATAACTGCATCCAACAGAAATCTCATATTTTTGCAGAAGTGAACAAATTTCATTCACTTGTGGTCTAAAGACAATGTTGAAATGTGGATGCAAAGAAAACTTCTATTTTCAGCATTCCTTGAAAATTAATTTCAAATTCAATTCCTACACTGAACTGTAAAAGGTTCCAAGCATAATGAGTTAAAAGTAAGAAGTTTTAAAGATATACTGTACACTATAATTCTTAGACAATGGTGTAACATGTGAAATATCACTGATGTGTATTTGGACTTTTTCCATCATCAATGAGTATACAAACACAACATTTCAAAAGCAGACAGCTTTCATTTTAAGGTGAATTTCTACTCGGTCGATTGTAAAAATAATCTATGACAAAGACTATTCCCCATAACTTCAGCACATATATATATATATGTTTGCAAATGAAATTTATTCCAATTATGCACGCTGGTGAAGTGGCAAATAGAGAAATGTAACATTTTTAAGACACATTTTTGTGTAACTGTGATCACACCATGGAGAATATGTAAACTAACTGGAGCTTAACTGTGCAGTAACTCTTATGCTGGCTAAACAAAGGGATCAATCTGTCTATAGGATTAATATTAATAGCAAAGCTGTGAATTTGCTTTACCTCTTAGATGGTATAAATAAATCCTCATTATACTGTACTGTAAATACTGAATGAATTCTTGTAAGGGGGGAAAAAAAAGAAAATGAAAGAAAAAGGGATGCTCACTAACCTGTGACTAGTTCATCTAATTAGCTCTGTGATAATCTTCAGACAATTTCAAACAAACGTTGTTGTGAAATGTTATGACTAATGTAGTCATTAATGATGTGCTATCTTAAAGCAGGAACTTTTATATATAGGGTTACCATATTGTGTTCCGAACTGGGACACTTACTTTCTTATATGCCAAAGATCAACATAGTTAATACGTCAATGAGTCTCATGTCAACCCATGTTCTTTCTTTACATGCATACAACTGATGCACTCCATGTAATTAATATAAATGGAAAATTACACTAGTTAACGTCAGATATCAAATTGTCGTCCTGATCCCTGAAACATACTTCCATTTTTCAAGTCAGTAAAGGGTTTTAACACTTTTTAGTTTCTTGGGAAGTTATGTGTCAATGTTTGTCACGCAGTTTGTTTCATGTCTAACTGAAGTTCAGTGTGCTGTACAGTAAGAACTGAATGGTGCTGTGTCCTGAAGCTTTCGCAGCAACAGAATTCAATAAACTCTTTTCGGGCAAACAGCCGTGTCGACACTTTGACACGGCTGTCTGCCTAAGAAGACTTTATTGAAACAAATTGTGCTCTTATCCATTTCAATTCTCTGAAGAGACCAGACACTGTTCATACATGAACACACACTAAACAGGTACTGATGTTCCAGGCAAAGAGAAGATAAACTCAGTAACCAATCTCAAAATTTGGAAGAATAACAATCTGCTCATTGAAATGCTTAAACATTCTTACCCACTTCACACCACAACTGATAACTTCCCTCTCCCATTCGCTTGGCTTGCTGGTCAATGTTTCTTCCAGTTCTATGAACTCAAGTTTAGCTTTCTGGTGATAGGTCTGTTATCTCTTCCATCTTCCATGATTTCTTTGAGTTTCATTGAGTTCCCAGGCCATTTCTTTCACAAGTAGTGGTTTTCTTCATTTTAAGAACTGTGCGATTAAACAGACTGCAAGTACATTTCCACACACACACACACACACACACACACACACACACACACGCGCGCGCGCGCGCATTCTTTGACTGCTGGACAGGAGCAGTGATAGTGTTGTCAGTACACAAGTAGGCTACAGGCTGGAAAACGAAGGAACTGTGGTTTGATTTCACACAGGACAAGATTTTTCTCTTCTCCTAAGCATCCAAACCAATTCCGAGGGTCACCTAGCCTCCTAATCAATGGGCACAGGAAGGAGGGGTGGTAAAGTGGCAAAACTATGGAGCTGACCACTCACCACCATATAGTGCTGATGTTAAGAATGAGTTGATGCATACCTCCACTCCCCCATACGCTTTCAGGGCATGTGAAGGGACAACTTTATCTTTATGACAGTTGGACAGTGTTCCCACGCAATGCTTCAGTTACTGAAGCATCTCAAGAATCCTGTGGCAGAAAGAAGAGAATGAAATTTGGCATATCCATGCTCCAAAGCTTTTTGCACTCAGTACCAAAAAAGCACAAAAAGTATTTCAGCTGTGTATGAGGCACTGTGTCTATGTGAAGTATTCATACACCTTCACCATATGAAATGCAAAATAAATGGACAGGACACCATCCATCATTTGCAGACGACTGTGTGCAGCATAAATACTCCATGAAACTCACCTCTTCTGCCAAGTTTAAACATTATTTTCACTTTTATATTCACTTACCACTGTATTGTTCAATAAACAGGCACTGTTCACCATCTAATACAACCACTATATTTGTTGTACATTTTTTACACTAGCCTGACACGTTTCAAACCATCTGGTTCATCATCAGGGACATAAGTAATTTTATACTAAGGATTCTTCGAGTTCTTTCCATGGCATACAATAACTGACACTTGTTTTATGTGACTTTTGAAGTATTTTTGTCCAAATCACAGTATTTTTCAATGTAGCTCTTAGTCTGCAATGGTTAACCCTTTTGGCGCAAACTGTTACACTATCAGGTTAAATTTCACATAATTCTGAATAGGTGTCCTTTTGATATGCCCTGATGTTTGTCACCACGAGTGTCTTTTTACAAAGAGTATGTTGAATTTTTACATTTGTACTTGAATTGTCCATTTATTCAACTGGCTTTTTATTAGAATGCCCTGGAAGTTCAGTTTTTAACTTCTTATTTACCCTGTATATGCGCCTGTAATACACTATTTCCATTGCCTTATTTGTATATACAGAACTGTACCATGTTTTCACCTCTCCTGACTACCACAAAGTTTGTTTCAATTATTAGCATACAGTCCTATGTGATCAAGTGCATATTTCTTCATCACCAACGCTAAATTACTGCCTCAGCATTCCCGTCTCTCCTGTAACTGACAAAGTCCCTGCACGTACACTATACACCTCACCACTACGGGAACTTCAAACTACATTTTGACGCTCTGAACAAAAAAAAAAATAAACAAGATGTCTGGTAAGAAAACAACTATGAAAAATGAGGGTGTTTGGGAACTGCTCCAGTCCACATGTTCCAATGTTCACGATCAGCCTATCTCCATCTGCAGATCCCTTGACAACCACAAAAGAAGTCAACTGAGAATGTGCTACTATAAATGACGATACTTAATATGCTTGGTCACAATTGCAGCAGCACTAGTTTTGATTTGTTAATATTTTGTGACTACATAAAATAACATTCTCAAAGACAGTGGAAAACACGAAAATCCAGGACAAAACTATAGACCAGCAAGGACGCCAGGACATATGGTAACCTTACTACTATAGACAAGAACACATTGCGATCGTGCATATTCCTACTATTTTACGAACTACCGACAAAACTGAAAAGTATGTAACAGAAATGTCATGGCTACACAAACAAGCATTTGCAAACTTCTACATAAAATGTCACTGAAAGCATATAATATAGACTTACAAGTAATTACAGAAAAAATATTTGTATTCTGTTGTGATAAATTATTTTCATATATTTCATATATTATGTTCTTCCTAATTACTGCAGCGTAGTTTAACCCTTTAAAGACGAAGCGGATCTGTTTTATATAAGGACTCAGTGCGTACCGCGCTGTAAACGCTCTCCACTTCGGTTATAAAAACCAGTCTCTTAATGTTTTATAAGGCAAAAGTTGCTGTTTGTTCTGAGATCTGTACAAAACACATAAAAGCAATGTGGGCACCACGTAGAATTTTTTAATGTTAAACCTGGTGGTACGTAAAGTTACCGCTAGGCTTTAAAAGGTTCAAATGTAAGGTAAGACAATGTCACAGAAGTCAAATGCTACCTTTGTCAAACATTATGGGCAATGTGAATAAAAAACAGCATTTGCTTCTAAGTTAGCATTAGGATGTAACACCAGAACCTGCTACTCAGTTCTAGCTCCTAGTACTAGCATTTACTTACAAGGAAATGACTAGTTTCAGCTGGAACTAGCCTGTAAAAGCTGGGATTTCCTAATACTGACCCACTACCACATCCAAGCACCCCCCCACAACATTCCAACATTACACCCCACTGCCTACCATTGCGAACTGCAGGCACCATTTATCCACAAAACGTGTAGTGACTAAGAAGACGTGATAAGCAGTACACAGAATATTGTTATGTATGACTGAAACATGTAGTGAAACTCTGAAAACACACAGTGCTGAAATGCTTGTATACAATAAAGTGACCGCCGAATACTGTGGTTAAATAAGTGTGTCAAGTGTACTAGAGGTCTTCTTGGAAGATGCCAGACGCATTCATTTGGAATGCCATCAATTCCACATTCCTTTCCCAGTTTCAGTGACTTTATTAATTTTAGTACATCACATGGTCTACTTCTGACAGGGGGATTGTCATCTACAGTTTCGAGCAGAGCTTGGACTCTAGCCTCCAGATGCAGTTCGTGGTCTTCGTCACACAGGTCATGAGGTGTAAACTGATTTCCTAAGCAATCCACAGTGGTGTTGGCTTTGTCTACTGGGTAGAATTTATGGCCTGAATGATCATGAATTGCAGTTGGTACTTTTGGTCCACCACCCCATTTCAAAAGGGATTTTGTAATAAGCCAGATTGCGTGAGTTGACTATTCTTGTTTCCCATCATTTAAGTGCCTTTCTCTGAGTCATTCTTCTAATGGTTCTAGCGACCCAGTTCACTGTTGCTTTACATGTTGGATCCCAGGTTTTGTGCCGCAATTTTCTGAGCCTCTGTTTCCCTTTTAGCAAGTGATCTAAACCAGGCAGATTGTTATTTAGGTCCAAAAGTGTGATTTCACTTGTTGCCAGCTTACATACTGAGGCTACAGAGGCTGTTAATTCACATGCCACTTTATCAGCTTCCTCTCCTGAGTTAATTTTGATTCTAGGTGAAATTAATTCATAGGCGAGGACGTGAAACCGTTCCCAATCTGTGAATTTTTCTACAGAGGCCAAAAGGTCCCTAATTCTAACATGATCCAGTATGTGGATGATTACTGGTAGTTGATCTGGGTCTAGGACTTCAGACATAATGACATCTGACAAACATTCCGGTGTACCACTGGTTATAGATAGTTGAATGACACAAAAAGATGAATGCGAATTCTGAATAGGTAAGTGTTCAGAAGAAAATGGTTTAGATGTATGAGAAGATGTAGTCATAGCACTCTGGAAAAAAAATTAGGTACACCACTAACATTTCCAAGTTGTAATAGCCAGTAAACAGCGCCCAGTACCTGTAAGATACAACTCTACAGCAATATCACTACACCGACCATTTACTGCCACAGAAATACCCACTTGAAGTACCTTATATGAAAAGAAATCCAAAAAACACACAGTATATTGGTAATTACCCATAATAATCACAATTTTTGGGCTTCACTTACACAAACACAAATTTCATAATCCTGCACACTTGCTACAACAAATAAAACAATCAAGATGTTGCACTTCTTGAAATTACTGTTTTTATTTATTTCTTTCTCCCCTTCTTCCTTCGCAGCATACAGCGTGCCTCTGTGGTACAAATGTTTATGTCAGAGATTTTTCCCTTACAGAAAGTCTGGTTAATTTTAAATCTTTAAAAATAATGTGCGTAACGACAGATATACCTGTCATGTAGCATGCCATCTACATGGCCAGTAGATAGCCCATCGGTGACATAATGTAGTGGCTGGCAGTAGTATGACTGCTATTCCATTTTGTTCTATTTACGATGAATGTGAAGTTCAAATGAGTATGTACCACAGCATTAACACCTGCTTGGTGAACAACAAAAGACTGGAAAACAAAATCAGGAAAAATCATGGGGCATTAACACCAGCTTCTTACCGCAAAAGTTCAGAAAAATTATGCAAATCATCCCCTGTTGTTTTAAGTGATACAAAATTGAAATTTGCAGCCACAAAATTATACAGCAGTTCCACACTTGACAAGTATGCTAACAAGTTTAACTACAGTGAAATTACGGGCATTTCACTTTATGAATATAAAATGAAGATTGATACCAACACCTTTTGGCTTCCTAACAATGCCCATCAATTAGGAGGAAACCTTCTTAGTAGAACGTTCACCTGCTTGTACGTAAGTTTCTTTTCCCCTGGTAACAGAATACCTTTCTTTTCCATGCCCTTCTTTGCATTACTCTTCTCCTGTAAAAAAAAATTAATCAATTTACAATTTCAACTTCTCACAGCAGTGTTGTTGAAAATTCAAGTCCTCTGAGATATGATACTGTGCCACTGGGTGACTAGTTCTGATGCTTCAAAGGATTGTACAGTAAAATCTGTGATATCCAGTACTGGATTATACAGAAATCTCTATTAACTGGCAAATTGACAAAGAGCCCCATTATATTTCACTCACGCATTAATCTGCACCACTGGCCCCTATTCTGGGAGTTCCAGTGGCTCACATGTTGTTCTCATTACTCCGAATGGTGGTCAGATACTGTAGTGTGGTACAATCAGTTGCTTTATTGCCTTCACCTGTTACAGGTTGTTACAGTGCAATGCCTGGAATATTTCACTTTTGTCGTGGAAGGGGCTGGTAAAAAGCAGAAAAATGTTGTGTTAACGACAAAGGTAAAAACAGACACACTGTAACAGACTTGAATGTGGCAAAAACCATAACATGTTAATGAAAGAGTATGACATCGGATCTTCAACCATCTACAATATACGAATATTATCAGCAACATTCTGATATCCAGAAAATTGCGATATCTGGCAAACCTTTGGTCCTGAAGGTGCCGGATAGCATAGAGTTTACTTTCGTGCCTTTGAAACATAGGAAATACTCGCCCAAAGACACGGCATCACATCGCACAAAACTGGAACCCTCAAGTCAATCAATATGATCAATGCCTGTTTATATGTTAACATGCCTTTTGTGATATTTAAATCACACATATAAGACAAAAGTTACTCTGCACAGCACTAAAACTTTAATTCTTTACTTGTAAATCACACGATATCTCACGTCTCATACTTACCCTAATGCCTTACCTTGTGACAGTAAAAGACATGCAATCTGCAGCCTTTTATTCTAACTAAGAGGGCTGTGGAGTCAGTACACAAAACCTCCAACTCCAACTCCTCAATTTTTAAATCTCCGACTCCAACTCCAACTCCTTCACAAAAGCTCAATATGTATTAATAACAGCAAACATATTAAAATGGTAAACGGTATCATAAGACATTTCATCACCACCACGTGAATCATCAGGCTACTTTTTAGACTTATAACTTATATTTAAGTATAAGTCTAATGGTTATTGTAGCTAGTATCTACTTACAATTTCATATCGAGGTCAAAGTCACAGTTGGTACATTCTTTTTACTGACTCTGAGTCCACCTAAATTCCTTCTGACTCCAACTCCACAGCCCTGCTTACTGTCCCATAATACAAAAAAAAAAGCAAAGCTGGATAGCTATATATATAGTCATTGTTAATACAGGAACCGCCTGTATGGCTCATTCACAAGCAAATGCCTGCAAATATGAATGTGTTCATATTAATTTATATTACCACAAAGTCTTTGTAACAGCCCTGAAAGTTACTGATCTCTTTGGCACATAACGCTTGATTGAAGTCGTTCTTTTTGAAGCAAGCCAACATGATTGCCATCTCTTGTAAGCAGGCAACATCTGTGAAAGGAAACAAACAATAATCAGAACAAAAACAATTCTACTCAGTGATGTAACACAAACTCACCTTCTGTGCTGTCCAGTGACCATCCCTATT
This sequence comes from Coptotermes formosanus, assembly GCA_013340265.1. NCBI lineage: Eukaryota > Metazoa > Arthropoda > Insecta > Blattodea > Rhinotermitidae > Coptotermes > Coptotermes formosanus. The sequence goes on along the minus strand of BLKM01000431.1, from coordinate 355,023 downwards.
TCCTTCACTGGACAGTAAAAATGGGAAAGGGACTTTGAACATGTACATAAATTACCTGCACTGGTCACACAGCACAATATTTCCTGAAGATGGAGACTGAAAGGGTCTCCAAAACGCTGGAATGATGTTGAGTTGATTTGGCTGGTTTCCTGTGATGATTTTAAGTGAACCTTGTGTTCAATGTTCCGCAGATCTACCAGATACACTATTCACTGCCTCATTCAATTTTTGAGTATATCTGTATAACACAGTGACTAATTATGTCTCTTCAAGTTACACATTTCAGAACAACATACAATAAGGCCTTTACAAACCTGAAGTTTTATCCCCTTTTCCTGAAACTGTTTTCTTCAACCTTAGGGGCAGGACCTCTTGGAATGGAACAGGCTCCTTCTGTGGACGTCTGGCTAAAAGGCTGCAGTTCAGTCTCATTCTTATTCTGATCCACAATAATATCCTGGGCAAGAAGTATAAAAAGTGTTTCATAACTTATGTCAAAACATCAAGTGATTACATAATATTAAATTTCTCTTAGTACAGTAAGCATAAGCGAAAATGAACTTTGTGTTAACTGGAGAGTACAGAGTGTATTTAACGCATGTCAACTGCTGTGCCCACCCTGATAATCCGGCACCTCCAAAGGAATCAAATAAACAAACTGAATGTGACTGTGGTTTCCACATCACAAATCTAACATGCACTCACGTTTTGGAAATGGTATTCTCTGTCCTAAGTAGGACGGATTTTGGCGCGTTACCAACGTCTGAGTTACATCTGACGAATACGACCAGCCTTAACCTAGCAACAGTACATTATGTGATTCCTATACCCCAACGTACTGGTGCGCATGTATTCGTTCACGCGCGCAATAATACCAACTCATGCATTCCAACCTTCAACTACCATACGCTTGCTAGGTTAGATCAAATACCATAGGTTAAAGTCACAACAACACAAAATGCCTCACGCAGACGATATCAAACACCAACTTACGGCAGGAAACTTAGCCGCGCCACACACGACTCACTGCATCCTGTGATCAACACAAACGACAGTTTGATCCGTAACCTTCCTCGTTCACATTTACTGACAGCGTTCTATTAACTGTGTCTTGTTCCGTATACAGTCCACGGTACAAACCACAGATTAATACCTTGCGGACATTAGAAATCCCGTGCACATGTACTAGTACGCTGCCACATGCGGCGCCTTCCTATATTACTTTAGCCGGCATGGCTCACTGGCTGCGGGCTAAGCATGATCCTGGTGGTAGGTTTAGGAACTATGTAGCAAGACATCGGCAAAGCAACCTCCTGCTTTACCATATCCTCTTCAGCACCAGATCATGACACTAAAAAAATTGCGAACTTCGAAATTATTACAAAAGAAACTAAATACGCTTGCCGATCCCAGTGGCCGTGCGGCCCAAGGCGTGGGTCTGCGGCCGCTCGGTTGCTGGGATTGCGGGTTCGAATCCCGCCGGAAGCATGGATGTCTGTCTCTTGAGAGTGTAGTGTTGTTGTCAGGTAGAGGTCTCTGCGTCGGGCTGATCACTCGTCCAGAGGAGTCCTACCGAGTGCGGTGTGTCGAATTGAGTGTGATCGTGAAGCCTCGATAATGAGGAGGCCATGGCCCACTAGGGGCTGTTGTGCCATGACAAAAACTAAATACACTTATTACGAAATATTATTTTACATTATATTTTCTCCGTCATATTTCTGCCCATATCAAAATATAATGTAAATCGTATCACACATTATGAGTTCCATAACGTTTGTCCGAAAACCGTGCCGTTTATGAGATAATGTGAAAAAATATGGTAGAGCCAGACAGGCCACAGATGACAATATAATATGGCGCATGCGCTTTGCATGCTGGATAACTACGGCTAGTGACACACACACGGAATATGTAATAATTATAAATACCAACTTATAATTTTGTCCGGAGATTTTTTAAAAAAATGCGGATACAATATGGAAAACGACCGATAAACGCGTTGCTTTTTAAATCAGGTAATCACAACTAAATCTTTCTCAGGTTTGGTGTTAAGGGCCTGCACAAACGCTGCAACTTAACCTTTTAAAGCCTAGCGGTAACTTTACGTACCACCAGGTTTAACATTAAAAAATTCTACGTGGTGCCCACATTGCGTTTATGTGTTTTGTACGGATCTCAGCACAAACAGCAACTTTTGCCTTATAAAACATTAAGAGACTGGTTTTTATAACCGAAGTGGAGAGTGTTTACAGCGCGGTACGCACTGAGTCCTTATATAAAACAGATATGCTTCATCTTTAAAGGGTTAATCCCTCAAATGGGCAGGAGCAGATTCGGTCTCCAGATAACGCGCACTGTGCTAAGGTCGCGGAAAGAATCCCCATGGACTGAGCCCCTCGATATGAGTCTCGAGCAGTGGCGATTTCCCCTCTAGCATAATCTCCTATACTATGTTGACCAGAAATTTGGTACAGCAGTGAAAACCGCATGGTAGGCCAAAAAGTACTTTGGGATCGCTGAGTTTCCGAAAGAGGGAACTGAAATGGAACAGGACAATTGACAGAAAGACGGAAGCCTCAAGTGGCCTAAGCCCCAACCACTCACGAGACTTCTTTCTTTCTTTGGCCTCACGTAACGCACCAGTAGGCTTGTAAACCAGAACAGACAAAATCACACTTGCGGCACTCGATCCACATCGACTGGAAAGTAAAGGAGCATTACAGAAAGAAACCCTCCCAAATGCATCCAATGCCCCAGACGAGACTTACTTAATCCAATTTCATCCAACCCTCATTCATTCATTCAATCATTCATTCATTCATTCATTCATTCATTCATTCCGTAGTATGTCTTGCGACACGTCCATAGCGAGTTCTTTACAGAGTGCGATCAAATGCTTCCTCCTTCTATGTCCAGCGTCCTCTTCTTTCTCTTAACCCTTTAAAGACGAAGCCTAAACTGCTTGATTTAAACACCCAGCTCGTACCGCGCAGTAAACACTTTTAATCTCGGTTATAAAAACCAATCAAGTGGTGTTATATAGGGCAAAATTCGCTGTTTGTTCTGAGTTAAATACAATACAATACGATACACATAAATATAGTGTGGGCAGAATGTACAATTTTTGAATGTTAAACCTGTTGTTGCATCAAGTAACCAGTAGGCTGTAAAAGTTTGAGGTATCCGATGCAAATATAAACAAAAATCACGCAATGTGCAGACAGTGTTAAATCCGGAGCCGAACTCGAAAACAAACTGAAACCAATGCCGAAAATTGAATTCACGTCGACACTAAAAGTAACGCCGACGCCAAACCCGACGTCAATGCTTTAATCGAGATCCAGATTAACCCTTTCAAGACAAAGTGTTTCTGTTTTGTATAAGGACTCAGCGCGTACCGCGCTGTAAACACTCTCCACTTCGGTTATAAAAACCAGTCTCTTAATGTTTTATAAGGCAAAAGTTGCTGTTTGTTCTGAGATCCATACAAAACACATAAACGCAATGTGGGCACCACGTAGAATTTTTTAATGTTAAACCTGGTGGTGTGTACAGTTACCGCTAGGCTTTAAAAGGTTAATACACAGAAGACAGTATTCTTAAAACTGGTTTTGAACGTTTGGTTTATTACTCCAATTCAGTGGCGTAGATAAAGCCTGAGCATACGCCGCGACGCGATGGGGGGCCCCCAGACCTACAGAATGCTAACATTTATTTTGGATTCTTTCTGGCTGAATTCCGTCCTTTTGACAGAAGGCGCTATTCTGAGAGACGTGGCAGTAACTACGCCGTGGGCTGTAGAGGAATGACATAAGAATACATTTGTACTTGCAAATCTCATGCAGAAAAGCCTAAACCAACGTTGACATGTTTACTTTCATTCCGCATCTCACGAATCTGAACTGGTACTTCACAAAGGAATATCCTCCCTTCATAGAAAGGGTCTTGGTTGTGGCGCCGTCTGGTATTGGTTCAGCGGTACGCCTGCACGGTTTCCTAGCGACGCTCAGTCTACCGGAAACATTCTCCGTCGTTTCTGATAGTCTCTGACTACATCTACCGCAAAGAATGAGGGACGTATACTAGAGTTTGCGATTTCAACCTCTTGAACAGAAATCTTATTAGAACAAACACTGATACAATTTAGTTAGCTAATGAAAGTCCTCTCGGTATAGCGACTCGCTACTCGCTGGACGGTCCGGGTATCCAGTCCTGGTGGGGGCGAGATTTTCCGCACCCGTCCGGATCGGCCATGGGGCCCACCCAGCCTCCTGTGCAATGGGTACCAGGTCTCTTTCCCGGGGACTAAAGTGGCTGGGGGTGTGGCGTGGACCACTCATCCCCGAGGTTAAAGAAAGAGTAGGGCTACACCTGTTCCCCCTCTGGGCCTTCATGGCCCCTCCCAGGGTAAACTTTTTTGTTACTTTAATGAAAGTCGTCTATATCAGTTTTGAAAAGCAGTCGGGGTAGCTCAGTCGCCTGGTGCGCACCCAGAATTTTTCCTTGGGAGGGGGAGGGGGGGCGATCCTGAAGCAATATATAATTAATGTTTGATTTTAAAAATTATATTATAAAAATCATGTCGTAAGTACACCATTACACTATCTGCAGCTACATTTATAGGCATACAAATATAACTAAATACAAGTTCCATGACTTAATCAGCGTCCTATCTCCTTGTTTTTTATTTTATTAATTTATTTTTCAAAATTCTAACTTAATAGTCATCAGCCGATTTCAGTGGCTGATTTCGGCTGAAGGGAAAATTACGTAAAACTTTTGATATCATAATATCTACAAAATCTGTTTTTTAAATCTTGGTTTTGTGATTTGGGGGGCTGCAGCCCGGCAGCCCCCCCCCCCCCGGATGCGCCCCTCTCAGTAGCTATAGTGATTAGGCTATTGACTAGGTTTACAAAGAAAGGGGGGTTTTGTTCTTGGCAGGGGCAAGAGATTTCTCTGATTTCGAAAGCCTCTAAGACCGGCCCCCCCCCCCCCGCCCTTACCCAGTATCCTACTCAATGGGTACCGCAGGCCCTTTCCCCAGGGTTAAAGCGGCTGGAGCGTGAAGCTGACCACTCACCTCTATCTAGTGCCGAAATTAAGAATGCATAACAGTGCCCCCATTTCCGCGTATTCTTTGATGGTGTGTCCAGGAACGGTTTTACCGTACGTGCTACCAATGAGTTACGCAGACTCAGTGAACTGCATTTAGGCAATACGTCACCTCTTGCTGTACTGTCTTTAGCTACATTCGTGCTACACAACTGACCAGCATTTCCCACTGAACGGCAAGCAAAGTACTTGTGGCTTAGGAATATTTTGTGGATGGACAGTAGATGTTTTTATTGAACGTGCCGCATTTCATTTCCTATATTTGACGCTCTGCATTCTGCTAAGACCAATCCTTCAGCCAGATATGCGAAGGTGGCAGCTGCGGCCTGCAGGTTAATTGGTACAATATCTTCAACCAGAGTCTTATTTCGCTTAAGAACATCATTAAATGCAATGATATTTAATTCCAGTTCGTTGTATACATTTTATCGTATGGATCATGCTATTAACGCTTTAAGGCGAAGCTTATCTGTCTTATACAAGGACTCAGCGCGTACCGCGCTGTAAACACTCTCCACTTCGGTTATAAAAACCAATCTCTTAATGTTTTATAAGGCAAAAGTTGCTGTTTGTTCTGAGATCCGTACAAAACACATAAACGCAATGTGGGCACCAGGTAGAATTTTTTAATGTTAAACGTGGTCGTATGTAAAGTTACCGCTAGGCTTTAAAAGGTTAATCATTGTCTATTCTCTCTGTTCTGTAGGTCTGAGGCAGTTCGCTTGCTGGGATTCCGGGCTCGAATCCCGCCGTGGGCATGGATGTCTGTCTGCTGTGTGTTGTGTTTTGTTAGGTAGAGGTCTCTGCGTCGGGCTGATCACTCGTCCAGAGGAGCTCCACCGAGTGTGGTCTGTCTGAGTGTGATCGTGAAGCCTCGATAATGAGGAGGCCCTAGCCCACTAGGGGCTGTCGAGCCATGGAAAAAAAACTCTCAATTAATTCCACTCTTTAAGGCCTCTAAGTATTATCCTCTACTATGTAATTTCTTCTCTTTTTTTTTTTATTTGGATTTTATCTCGTTTTGTATCTTTTTGTAACACCCATTCAATAGTTAGTTTCATGTGTTTTACCATTAGATACTTGTATTTGTGTCTTCATCTTCTTAATGCTTTTAATGTGCTTTCATTTAGTGTTACTTATGTACACTGTAGGTAATTTCTGCTGTTTCTCTAATTAGCCCTCGGGCTGTTGACTCAGCACGTCAATAAACTTAATTGAATTGAATTACACACGAACACACCAACATGTGAACACGTTTGTTAAACCTCTTAGTAGAAGGTAACAATCATCAAAGGAACAAGACAAAGAAAGCAGCCATAAGTTTCAGGCTAAAACAAAAACGAACTTCCACTAAGAGTTATAACAAATGTGTGCACGTGTTGGTGCTTTGGTGTACAATTTTAGTGGCTATCTGCTCGGTATGGACAATATAAAATTGATTCAATGGAATTTATTAAATTATTATTAATATTATTATTATTATTATGTTGATACCTAACTCCATGCAGCAGAGTCCTTCTTTAGAAGTTAACAGTTCCTCGACTAGTCAAGAAATTCCCCGTATTTTATGGCACCCTGAGGTTAATTACCACACTCACAACAGCCTGCCACTTGTTCCTATCCTGAACCACAGAAATACAGTCCACTCCCTCTCAACCGATTTGACATAACGTTATTGCATATCTCACAGTTTTCCCGTGTCACCTTACAAATGTTTAAAATAATTCTGGGAATAAAATAAAAGAAGCAATTATGTGACACTCGAAGAGAAAAAAAACGCGTCGGTATGTAATTATTAGTATAAAATCTTCTTCAACAGCGCGACAGTCCGCATCGGGCCTTCGCCTGTTCAGCAGTTCACCTCCAGATTCTCCTGTCCTCTCCTTGCCTCTTCCTCCTCCTCCTCCTCCTCCTCCCTCCCTCCCTCCCTCCCTCCCTCCCTCCCCTCATCCGTCGTCATTTTTTGGACCTAATCCGAGGATTCCCTTAAATCTTCTCACTAATCCTTGTTTTGCGAAGTGGGGATGTTAACGTCACGTCTACGGCTCTTCATTTTTCTGGGCTTGGTACCAGCTAGGAATAAAGGACTGAGACCTAGGCGGAGTTAATTACTATAAAATTACTAAATAAAATTTAGTCCTACACCCATGTAAATAAATACTTATTAAATCGACCCCAAGCAAGGTGGACCGCAGAACTAAGAGGGGTTCTGCATGGATACCTGTAATACGAAAGTCTGGAAAACCTTGGTACAAATAATTACTATTTCATACTAAACGTACACTTGAAATGTTTAAATCAAGTGAGTCGTGACGTGGGTATAGGCTGTCAGAGCTTAAATCTTACCACCAGAACCCCCTACACATTTACGCAATTCACTTGGCTAATTACGACGAAACCAAAATTGCGGGTATATATATATATATGAAAACACAGAAACATAACTAGACTACAATAAGTGAAATGAAATTTCGATCCATGATACCCTTTGACACGATGACGGGGGGGGGGGGGTTATTGAGAACAAAAGATATCTGGGAAGGGTCGAAGATGAGAAGGGGGCACAGCTGGGAGGGGCACACAATATGGGGGTGGAGTTTAGTCATGTTGGGCAACGCATGCGTGACAGAGGGTAATTGTGACTGGTGGATGAATTCACGCCTATCGCTTGGAAGCGTGTGAGGGTAACAGAAGTCAAACTGAAACAGAAGCGAGTGGCGGGCGTGGCGGTCAGACAATATGTGCAGCGTGCGACGTGGGCCAGCAGATCCTGTAGGGGCCAGTCGCCTACACTACATACCTTGTTCGAACACAGGTGAGGCACCAAATTTGCTTATTAGGATTTGGTAAACATTACAATTACTGTTTCCGTGGCGCAAACTGCCAGTTACTAGAAAACGTTACCTACGAAAGACATCGGGGGCACATGAACAGTCTTATAATATTTTGCTAACTGAAGATACCAACCATGAAACCTATGCGTCAATTGGAGGCTAATATTAAAAACAATAGCATGATTTTGTGCAGACGGTGATGAACAATATTTAGAAAAGCGGTGAAATTCGCACCCTCCCTAACAGGCATAATTACTCAATCGTAAAGACGTTTCTGTAACCCCTACAGGTCTCGTTTATTCAGCCATTCTAACTCAGCCGGTACAAATGGGGTGTTTATTGGATTGTCACAAAGTACTTAAAGGCGTCGATGCAGTAGTTGAATTAATGCAGCGTCGAATACGAAAATGGAAGCATAATTCTGTACTTACAATGAAATAACGTAATTAAATCTGCCGTAATATCAGTTTCAGTGTAGATAGAAGAATGAAAACCTCAATCAGGCTGCCTGGCTCGCGGTATAGCCTTTTAAGAACCCCCCCCCCCCACCCCCGCAAAGTATTTCTTTTTGTGACCAAGAGGTGAAACAATTCCTACGTAAAGCTACAGAAATACCACCTATTTAAGAACCACATTTAAAAAGTCTACTAAAACCCACATCTATTTTATTTACAATTTATAGTGCCTGACACGTTGCGAAACCAAAATTCATTCTCAAGGGCTCCTTATTACCCAGTTTTGAGGTTACCATGTGCTAGTATACATGAAAATTGGCATTGAAAATTGATTTAAACCACTAAGTGTCGGCTATAGTCTCAAAACTTGTATTCAACCAAGATGTGGCACTAGGTCACATGATAAATGACATCCAAAATTGATTTAAAAAAACCAAAACTTCTAATCAACAAAGACGTGGTAGCGATTGTAAAATATGTAAAAATAATTAGCATGGGGGTCGGAAGCGAAGTGCAAAATCCCAAGGTAGTGCAAATGCACCACATTTGCACCACATTGGGATTTTGCAATAATTTACTTTTTATATTTTATAGATTAACTATTGGCCCGAAACATTATTTTCAGCACCCTGTCTTCAGATAGCTTCAATCAGTAATGACCAATAAAATACCATCCCTGTACATTAGAGGTTCGTGCTATTCCTTCCTTAACCCTTTAAAGACGAAGCGTATCTGTTTTATACAAGGACTCAGTGCGTACCGCGCTGTAAACACTATCCACTTCGGTTATAAAAACCAGTCTCTTAACGTTTTATAAGGCAAAAGTTGCTGTTTGTGCTGAGATCCGTACAAAACACATAAACGCAATGTGGGCACCACGTAGAGTTTTTTAATGTTAAACCTGGTGGTACGTAAAGTTACCGCTAGGCTTTAAAAGGTTAAGTTGTTAACAATATTATTTGCGACATGTTTTGACCTGTAATCTGCCATAATCAAAGAAATTATTCACATAATTTTTACAATATCTGAAAACAATGTTGGCTTTACATGTGCATTACACGTTTGTAAATATTGTGAAAACTTTCCACGTAACAATTTCCTCGATGATGGCCGAGTACGGGCCAGAACATGTCGGAAATAACCCTGTAAACAAAGAAAGGGAGGAATAATGTACTCCTCTGGTGTACAGAAGTGGAGTCTTACTGATAATCATGAATTGGTATTTACGGCCGTCAGCACAAAGTTATTGGTGGTATTTTAGTCTATCTTTATAATAGCTTAATTGTTTAACCTTTCAAAGCCTAGCGGTAACTTTACGTACCACCAGGTTTAATATTAAAAAATTCTACGTGGTGCCCACATTGCGTTTATGTGTTTTGTACGGATCTCAGCACAAACAGCAACTTTTGCCTTATAAAACATTAAGAGACTGGTTTTTATAACCGAAGTGGAGACTGTTTACAGCGTGGTACGCGCTGAGTCCTTATATAAAACAGATACGCTTCGTCTTTAAAGGGTTAATTGTTTAATAATTATTTTCACTAGTTAAAATTATTTATTACAGCGGACAGCAATCATACTGTAAGACAGGTACTTGAAACTATACGCGCACTTCGCTAACCAAACCCTCAAAGGAGGATATTCTATCGTTTTATAACTACTGACTACTTGTTATATCAATTGTATGAAAAAAGAGTCACCGCATATCGACATAAAGAAACACGTTCTTTTTTAATTTTAAATTGTAAAATTGATATCTCAGCCAGTTGATACGTAAAGTGAAAAATTTCATACCTGCGGTCAGTGTTCTTCCTTTAAGGTGGGAGATGGAAGTTTCACGCCCACAAAAATGTAGAATTTTAACATAATTTCTATGATTGATACTGGAAAGTGGACTACAAAATATCCTGACCAGAACGACAGACCTAACAAGCACGCTGGACTGCAAACCGCTTCCATTTTCTACAGTAGCTTCTGTTACCGGGACTGCTGCTAACAAGTACGTTATATCGGCAGAAACTTTAAAAAAGAAATTTAGCTAGCCTTTTAAGTCTATTATAATATTCTTTTCCATTCTGCAGATGGGCTTTAGCCTTTTAAAGCCTAGCGGTGACTTTACGTACTACCCGGGTTAACATTCAAAAAATTCTACGTGGTGCCCACATTGCTTTTATGTGTTTTGTACGGATCTCAGAACAAACAGTAACTTTTGCCTTATAAAACATTAAGAGATTGGTTTTTATAACCGAAGTGGAGAGTGTTTACAGCGCGGTACGCACTGAGTCCTTATATAAAACAGATACGCTTCGTCTTTAAAGGGTTAACACATGAATCCTCTTCTTTACCGGGGGCCGCGGTGGTGCAGTAGGTTGAGGCACTGCGCTACAAACCGGAAGGTCGCGGATTCGATTCCTGACGGGGCCACTGGAAATTTTCATTGACATAATTCTTCCGGCCGCACTGTGGCCATGGGGTCGATTCAACATCTAACAGAAATGAGTACCAGGAATATTTCCTAGGGGGTGAAGGCGGCCGGTGCGTAAGGCTGACAACCTTACCACCTTCATGTGCCGATTGTCTTGAAATCTGGGAGTCTCGAACTCCTGGAACCTTCACGGCCTGTCCAGGCCTGCAATGGGACTGCTTTTCCTCTCTTTTGCATCGCTTATAGAATAAAACCTCCTTATTAGAGCCTATTGATTTACATTTTCGGCCAACGCATATTCTTCACGTACAAGCACACAAATTTATTTTGTAAATGTGGGTAAATTGGATGACATTTTGAATATCACTGAGAATTATGCAAGGAAGAGTAGGATGCACATGAACACTTTCTGACTTTTGCCTACTCTTAAGTAAGATTTGATCCATCAGCTGAAGAAATTAGCCAAAACTGACGTACGCGAAATCTCTGTCCATCGTAAGAATGGATGGCGTTGTGGATTAACCCTTTAAAGACGAAGCGTGTCTCTTTTATATAAACACTCAGTGCGTACCGCGCTGTAAACACTCTCCACTTCGGTTATAAAAACCAGTCTCTTAATATTTTATAAGGCAAAAGTTGCTGTTTGTTCTGAGATCCGTACAAAACACATAAACGCAATGTGGGCACCACGTAGAATTTTTTAATGTTAAACCTGGTGGTACGTAAAGTTACCGCTAGGCTTTAAAAGATTAAGCCAGGAAAGACAGAAGTTTGTCAGTAGGCCTTTAGTGACTGCCCTGCTGATCGAGGACCAGGTTTCGATTGCTGGCAGGAAGAGATACAGTGTTTCGCCACTTCTTCCACACCGGATTTGAGGCCATCCTATTTCGTATCCAGCAGGTGCCGGGACCTGCTTTGCTCTAGGATAAAGCTGCCGGAGCGTGTAGCTGACCATTTGCCTTTATCGAGTACCAGTGCTCTCGGTGTATGATAGAGACAAGCATTATTGTCAATCAGGAAGCAATACAGATCTGCGCTCTTCCGGAATATTACACGACGCCGTGTAATATTCCGGAAGAGTGCAGATCTCATCATCATCATCGCGGTGGATGCCTGAAATTAAGGAAGCAATACAGATACACAGAGAGCATCAGGTAAATCCTACCGCTTTGTAGACTTCTAAGGCCCCTGGAATGACTTTTTAAACAAACACAAGGCTAGGCAGCGAGTTCAGTATTCAGCTGTATAGGTGCTGTGGCAACTATTCTGCCCCCAGCGTGAATTATTTAATGTAAAGTTTAAAGGTAAGCGTAAAATTGGTCCTTTGAGCCCCACGAAGGCATATCGGAGAGTGGAGTTAAAAATCCACTTATTCTAAACTAGGCACTATGTGGGATTGGTAAGATTCACGTCCCGGCAGCCTTGAACCCACCCCCTCCCCAGCGGAAAGAGCTCTCGGTGCGAATGGCCCCAGAGATATTCTCGATGATTTATAATAGAGGAAAATATCTTGGTATGGCCGGGAATGAACCCACGGTTCCTCGGTTGTCCAGCCTGTAGCCTAGTCATTGTACCGATTATGCTGTTAAAATTGGATATACAATATTATCATTAAAAATATACGTTAAAAGCATCTTCAGTGACAGAGTGAAGAAATAAACATGGATAACAAAATTATTGTACACGGATACATTTTTCGTTCAACTTCACCAATTTTCCTGTCACAAAATATGAAGATTTTAGCCCAGGAAGAAGACGCATTTCAGGACGTCTGCCTCATGAAGCGTAGACCTACTCGCCAAGGAAAGTAGAATATCCGTATATACCAGCACCTGACAGAAAACGTGACGCCGTGTAGGCAGAGAGTTCAGTAATCTCGAACCACAACAAAATCGTGCGATCCACATAGGCCCATCTTGTGCGTGGTCTAGTAACGGAGTGGGTGCGAACGGTAAGGGCAGTGCCAGGTCGAAATACTTGGCACAATTGTGACAAATAATTACAGAGACAAAAACAGCGATTTCACAATGTGCACATGAGACTTATATAAAGATAAAATGCTTGACTCAAGCATTTGGTGCTCTGTAGACAAGCAAAGCAGTATAAAAGCAACGGCCACGAAGACTACTGTGCAGTGATAAGAGCGACAGAAGCGAATGAATCAAAAAAGGATTTCGAAACACAACAGAAAGATACCATTTTAATATGTTAATAAAACCGATATTTTAACCCTCTAAAGACGAAACGTATCTGTTTTATATAAGGACTCAGTGCGTACCGCGCTGTAAACACTGTCCATTTCGGTTATAAAAACCAATCTCTTAATATTTTATAAGGCAAAAGTTGCTGTTTGTTCTGAGATCCGTACAAAACACATAAACGCAATGTGGGCACCACGTAGAATTTTTTAATGTTAACCTTTAAAGACGAAGCTGATCTGTTTTATATAAGGACTCAGTGCGTACCGCGCTGTAAACACTCTCCAATTCGGTTATAAAAACCAGTCTCTTAATGTTTTATAAGGCAAAAGTTGCTGTTTGTCCTGAGATCCACACAAAACACATAAACGCAATGTGGGCACCACGTAGAATTTTTTAATGTTAAACCTGGTGGTACGTAAAGTTACCGGTAGGCTTTAAAAGGTTAAAGCTTGGCTAAAATATTTTAATCCAAGAAAAATAATATTATTTCGTGTAATAAGTACTCTCCTGTATTTACGCACAACATTTTAAAGGTTACTTTAAATTATGTCGAAACATGTCGCACTTGATGAATATTACGTTTTCAGTACTGGTGTCTGTTACGTTAGAAGAATCATAAGGTACAACCTCTTCAATATCTTAATATCTTATTACCCCCCTGTCTACGCCTATGTCTGACAAGTGTTCTCCTAGCTCCAGCTATTCCAATTAAAGTTATGCATTCATTCATCCCTCGTCTGTTCCACGTCTAATACGTATCCCGCCGAACATATTCGCCTTGATTAGATCGCCCTAATTACATTTAGTGAAGAACACCAATTATGAAGCTCTTAATTACACAGTTATCTCAGTCTTCATTTTATTTCCTCTCTCTATCACCAGCTCTTCTTCTCATATCCTATTCTCAAACACATTCATCTATGTTCTTCTCTTACGATGACAAACAAAACTTTACACATGTCAAAATAACAGGGTTTGATGCAATTGCCAGCACAATATTAGGTCATGAATACAAAATATGTATATTTCTGTCTCGCTGTACGATTCACACTGCAAGTACCGTGACAAGCAAATATTCAAATTCACTACCGAATTCAAAACAACAGCACAGCATGGAAACACAAAGAACAGTAAAAAATATCTTAAACGGAACCTGGATGGCATGGAATCCTGTCTTTGGCGGAAAAATTTCACAGCCCCGAGAATCTTTAACTTAACTTCAAGTACCCGCAAAGGCGTAACTTTGAGGGGGGGGGGGGGGCAAGGGGGGGCGCAAATTTGCCCCCCCAATGTTTTTTCAACCTAGGAATAGTTTATTTGGTTACTGAATTGAATAATGGCAAATAAAAAATAGACAGAGAAAAGAAAATGAAAACATTAAGTTTTATGGGACTAATTTTCCCTTCTTTCAAATTTGATTCCTTCGTAAAACAAAGTTTTCTAATACCCATGGTCAGTTTTTGCCCCCCCCCCCCCCCCCGGGTGTTATTGGCCAAGTTACGCTTATGAGTACCTGTATTAAGCGGAAACTGCCTGCAACGGAAGAAATTCGGTCCCTTGCGATTCCGTTACAGGGAGGTTTCACTGTGTATTATATGAGTGACTACTGTCGAACATGACCTAGAATTACGAAAGTCTACAGGATACGTAAGGTAAAGGAATTCTTCCGGCCGGTACGGACAGTTAATTACTGTATTCGTGGTGTTCAGGATAGAGACCACGGCGATTTCTTGTGAATACGGCAACGAACATTCAGATACCATAAAATATGGCGAATTTTTGATAAGCTGAGCAACTGTTAGCTTGTCGAAAAGGATAGAGCTCCTTAAACTTTGTCAGGTATTTTGTTGTTTTGTTATTTGTAGTAAAATGACTGCCTAAAAGACGTTCTGGATAGGCACGAGATGTAAGCCTTCATTAACATTGCTGTCTGTCAAAACCCATCGCGACTGTAACTTGTGTCAGTCGAGTTGGTGCGCTCGAAATACCAGCATGTTCTCATTACTTCTACTCGCAGCATCCCTTCTGTGTGATGATGACTAAGCTAATGCAGGTGACTCACATCAACAATGCCCTGCCTCAGGTGCATATATGAGAGGCTCCGATCCCAATATAGCATCCAACGAAGGGGTGAGCACCCTTGTTACAAATTATTGCCATTATATAATGGTGGCTTCACAGTGGGAGGGAAGCCTGAACAAAATTCGATCCTCCCTTTCTCTGCGTTTGTTGTAACATATTTGGCAACATATACCACCTCCTGTCAGAGTAAGTGATTTGGAAACTGAATCAGATATTGATTCGATTCACACATAAAGTCAATTGTCACACGTTCAAAAATATTCTAGTTATTTGTTATTAAAGTCTTCGACATGTCACAGCCTAACGACCGATAAAATATCGTTCCAAAAAGTTGTAATTATTTGAGGATTCGCATGTTATATACAACAGTGCGTCGTCGGGTACCACGCACCCAGTGACAGAGTGTCACTTTCCCGGAGACCGGAATCCTCAGCAATATGGTTGTGAAGATCCCAAATCTCGCCTTAATTCATTTATATGTATATTGTTTTTTCTGTAGAAGAAACTACAAGGAAAGCATCACATTCAATACCCAGGTTTTGGTACGACAATGACATTAACTGATTCTTACAGAAACAGCCTGTGAAGGTGTAGGTTGGATTCAACTGGCTTAGGATCATTTCCAGTAACAAGAGTTTGAGGACACGGAAATAAACCTTAGGTTTCATAATAGGTTGGGAAATTGCTAACAGAGTAAGTGACAATCGCACTGGAAGGGATTGGTTTACATTTATTTATGTAGGACCTATTTGTTTAGTCTGCAGAAATATTGATTTATGTACATAAACTAACTCATCCCTTCGTGAAAAGTACATAAAGCACGAATAAATATCTGTTAGGCACAACATATGTACGACATATAAAAGAACGTAAGAATAGCCACAGGCTTCAGCCATTATCAGGATGTATAAAGTTGTAAAAGAAGGCGTAATTTACAAAAATGCATTTAAAATACAAATTTTAGCATCTTCAGTAAAACAAGTTTTAAAAATACTTACGCACTACTTCGTAGTTAGCACATTATAAGTTTTTCAGTACAATCACAAAAATTGTCTTATCACGTGGACTTCATTTAAGTTATATTCCCGATTCTATACCCATCTTACCAACACCTAAATCTATATTAATCAAAATACACTTGTTACTATTTTCATTAAACATTTAAAGCCTACCGGCTACTTGATGTAACAACAGGTTTAACTTTCAAAGATTTTACATTCTGCCCACACTACATTCATGTGCTTTGTATGGATGTCAGAACAAACAGCGACCTTTTCGCTACGTGACATAAACTGACCGGTT
The DNA here is from genome assembly GCA_013340265.1 of Coptotermes formosanus. Taxonomy (NCBI): domain Eukaryota; kingdom Metazoa; phylum Arthropoda; class Insecta; order Blattodea; family Rhinotermitidae; genus Coptotermes; species Coptotermes formosanus. The sequence continues at coordinate 338,609 of BLKM01000431.1, read as the reverse complement.
TGTGTAACCGAGATGTAAAGTGTTTACTGCGCGGTACGAACTGAGTCTTTAAATAAAACAGTTCACGCTTCGTTTTTAAAGGATTAATGTGTTGCAAATGCTTTGTATTGTCATAGTACGGCCCTCCACCGTAGCACATGCAATCCTAACCCGACACCACACGAAGTACCTCAGAGCAAAACAGCCCACCGGAATTTACACGCGTGAATTAGGACATTTCTGACCACTGCCTAAGATTTTACTGATTTAATGTTATATTTTATATGGCGTGAAGCTGCCTTGTCAAACAGCGATAAGCCATCATATTCGTATGAATGTTTTAATTGAAAATTTTATAAAAACATATCATTCGTCATATGTTTAAATAATGAATGTTACACTTTGGAGATCTTAACCTTTTAAAGCCTAGCGGCAACTTTACGTACCACCAGGTTTAACATTAAAAAATTCTACGTGGTGCCCACATTGCGTTTATGTGTTTTCTACGGATCTCAGAACAAACAGCAACTTTTGCCTTATAAAACATTAAGAGACTGGTTTTTATAACCGAAGTGGAGAGTGTTTACAGCGCGGTACGCACTGAGTCCTTATATAAAACAGATAAGCTTCATCTTTAACGGGTTAATTCCCAACAACATTACTTGCATATTTTATACACTACACCTTCTTGTAAATGTGGCACGAATTGATGACGGTTTAATTAAAAGCCGAAACATGTAGTTGTTGATTATGTATATTAAATATATTTGGGGTCTGACGGATGCTTATTGGTTCTTTCTATGTACTTACATCTACTCGATCTCTGTATTCTCGGCCTATAGGCTATGTAAATGTAAATGTAAATGAATCAATCTGATAAGGAGCTTGTATCAATAATACACAGCACACAGGCCGATGGCATTCATAAACTAGGCACTGGAAGCATTATAATCACGCTGCATGACAAAAATAGGCACTTTTAACATTAGAAGCGGACTGTATGCCTGACATAGGCACTGTATTTGACGAGGGCTGCGTGCCTAACATAGGCAGCGTAAGCATTAGAAGTAGACTACATGCCTGACATAGGTATTGTAAGAATTTAGAAGCGAAGTGAATGCCTCACAGAGGCACTATAAACATTAGCAGATAGATGTGCAACAGACACTATTAACCCTTTGAAGACGAAGCGTATCTGTTTTATATAAGGACTCAGTGCGTACCGCGCTGTAAACACTCTCCACTTCGGTTATAAAAACCAGTCTCTTAATGTGTTATAAGGCAAAAGTTGCTGTTTGTTCTGAGATCCGTACAAAACACATAAACGCAATGTGCGCACCACGTAGAATTTTTTGATGCTAAACCTGGTGGTACGTAAAGTTACCGCTAGGCTTTAAAAGGTTAATAGAACGGGGGTTCTTTATGGAGTTAATAGCAATAATTAAAAAAGGGAATGAAGAATATAGAAAGCAGGCAATTTAGAACTCGGAAGTAAATTTAAGTGGAGGAAAATTCAAATATCAGAATACACGATAGGTATAACGCGACACCATAACAGATTCAGAAAAATACAAGTATAATTACGCATAAAAATTCAATAAGAATACAGTTAAAACCGAATGCATTTTTAAAGTGATGACCCTTCCTGTTGCGATAAACACAGTTCTCTAACATTTGAACTTCAAGCCCCTGACAAGTTGTAAAAAAGAAACAGACCTCATAAATATAGTCTCACAAAATGTGTCACTCACTATACCTGCTGCAAATTCTGATTAGGATTCCTTTCTCTAAATTCCTTTTAAGTTCTGGGTGCTGTGTTGCATCACGTGACGACTCCAACAAGCACTCTCATAACTTCCTAGACAAATCACGTGACATCTTACTTAAGACACGGCTTAGCACGCCAACAGACTTGAAACTTCAGCTTTACCATTCTTCAAACAAGTTACTAACACATCGCACGAGAACATACGAATAGATTATACAAACTTATTCGTGGACTACTTGGCCCTTGAGGACGTGGCCAATTGGTTGTAACCAACTACCAAACTACGTTGCCTAACATCCCAGAAGACCGAAGACCTTATATATATATATGTCAATTGAAGGAACAATTCAGTTACGTGGTATCTTAAATAGATTATGGATTAAGACATTAATTTATATAAACCAAATAATATGTTTAGGGTTAAATTATATTTTTGAGAAATAATACCGATTTTTTTTTAATTTTAATATGCACCTAATGGCAAGCGATTTTATAAGATGGTTAACCATTAGGAAATACGTACATAGTAATGTGTTAAGAATATTTTGTACACGGATATAGGCCAATCAACGTCGGTATATAAATCAGTAAGAGGATAACACAAGTTATGCTCTCTTGCAATCAACTCGTCTTATATAAATCCGCATGAAATGACCTTTAAACTTTAATACTTCCGTAGTCCGCACTATACGCTTTTGATATGTATACGAAATCCCCCTCTATTGACTGTATCATTGCAATAAACTGCATTGTGTGCTGAGACTAGCACGTGTTGAGGGTACTTAACAAAGGTACAGCTTGGTGACTACCTTCCGTTTGATATGCAGACCCACTTCCCCTAGGGGAGTCTGCAGGTGGAAAATGATACTCAGCCACCATATCAGCGCCCTTCCCTGCGACGCTGCTCTCTGCACCATGCAGTAGCCTACCTACAGCTCAATCTGACGAGTGTAGAGTGCATTGTAGCTTCATGTACACCAAAGGTAATATGGGCCTACAGATATCCATTCAAAACATATCTTAAGGCATTTAAAATAAAAATATATGCCATGTATCATGACGAGTATAACAATGACTATTCGTGGACTACCCGTGCTTTGAAGACGGGACCGATAGGTTATTCCGAAACGTCGGTAACTAACTGCCAATCTAGGTTGCGTAACATTCTAGAAGAGAGAAGATCTCGTGTATAAAGTTCTCCCTGAGATCCGCTTAATATTAAGCTCCAATCCCCTTCTTCCTCTTCCAAATAATTTCTATTTTGGAGGATTTCTAACTAAAATGTACACATTACATTGTCTTAGGATTTTAGTCCTAAAATATGTGAAAATAAAAAATATCTTATTTTGTATTATTATGAATTCTTTACTTGAAATATTCTTCAGGCCGAATATTTTTCTAAATTTCTTACCATGCGAGCTTTCGTAACGCCAGCGTGCTAAAACCTGATGCGCAAAATTCAAGATACGACAGCCAATGTTAAATATACTTTAGTGAGGAATAGAAAGTATTTATCATAATAACTAAACGCATAAGCGTAACTTGACTAATAACATCGGGGGGGGGGGGGGG